>PVJA010009573.1:0-60258 GCA_004027025.1 Myocastor coypus
AAAAAAAAAAAAAAAAAAAAAAAAAGAATTATTTTATTTTATTTTTTTCTTGTTTCAGAACCTTTGTTTATTCACTCATTTTTACGGCCGGCTCAGCCCACCCCAAGGGCAGCGCTGGTGCAGCATGTGGTGCCGGGGATCGAACCGCAGTCCCTGTAGCTGCCCAAGCTTTCCCAGGCAGGTGCTTTAGACCACTGAGCCATCCTGCTCTGCCCCTCCCTTGCTTCTTAAATGTAAATGAAGCCAAGAAAGATAAAGTGAAAATTGAATTATATATATATATATATATATATATATATATATATACATATATATAGTCATATTCAACATGATTTTATTGAGCACCATCTATGCTCCAGCCACCCCACTGGGCTCTGGGCTAAAGAGCCGAGCAAGCTGTCTTACTGCAAGGATGAGCTCATAGACCATTGGGCTGGCATGCCCAATGAAGGAAAGGCGTTCTGGAAGCAGAAGGTTGAAAGGGGCTTTGACACCAGGCCTCACACCCAGAGGGTGGAACTGTGCGGCGGGAAGGAGCTGTGCTGTGGCTGTGTGTGTCGCCCAGAACTCTCACTGATGCCAGAAACACATGCAGGATTCGGTTTTCAAACCCTGCAGTATAAGTGACTGACTTCTCCACTCTTCTCAGCCAAGTTAAAAAGTCTTTGATGTGTGATTTCCTCCTCATTCTCTTTTTCTTTGGACATGTCTCTCTGTAGTCACCATTTACCTTTGGGAATCAAATTCTAAACCTATCCTTGACTGAAGTGGAGAGGCACAGGGCACGCCCACGAGCTAAAGCTCAGTCCTGCTTTCCTCTGCAGCTCCTCACATGGGTGTGCTCCTGATCTGGGCTTGGAGACCACTGCATTCACCTACGGCAATTCCAAAAGAGCATAAATAAATCAGAGTGCAAGCTTCTCAGTGTCTCAGCTTCTTTTGTTTCTAAGTATCATGGCACATGTATGTCTGGAAGAATTTCGATTTCATTCGTTTATTTATTTATACTCAGATTCATCTTTAAAAGGATCTGAGGGCTGGGGAGATAGCTCTGAGGCACAAGTGCCTGCTGGGCAAGTGCAAGGTCGTGAGTTCGAACCCTGGTCCCACAAAAAAATAAATAAATAAATAAATAAATAAAAGGATCTGAAGTGAAATATGAAAGTCCACAGGAGGCAGTGGGATTAATTAGATGATGCAGCTGTAATGAAGGGGAAAGCAAGAAACGAGAAGACCTGAGCACCCACATAGAAAAGACAGACGCGCCGGAGAAGCATGGTCCACGCAGCGCGGGAAGCAGAGATGCAAGCTTAAGATGGAAACTTCGCAGGAGCAGTTCCACAGGTGCAGCTGGGGGAGTGGTGCCACCCTGGAAGCTAGCAGCTGCCTGCCTGGCCTCAGAACATCCACTAACACACCATTCTGCCCTGGCAGGTTGAGCCTTTATCTTCCTAGGTTTGCTTTTCTTTGCTTTAAATTTTCAAAAAAAATTTTTTTGACCATACTAAAATTTTTCTTCTATTAATTTTATCATCAGAAAACTGTTGCCTTTCAAAGCAATGTGAAAGTCTATATTTTTAAAAAATATATTTATCATATATATTAAAATGATTATATTCAATTCATACTTTAAATTTCCTACTGAAGGTATAGATCTTATCTTTACAGTATATAATTGCTTTGATAATTACACAGTTATAAAATGGAGGTGCTTGCTGTGCATCACTGATCTATTCCAGCTGGTTTATTATTTGATGGCAGCAGCGAAATAAAATACACAATGCCACATATACAACATTGACTGTAACTAAAATTTAAATACAGAAGCACCTGACATCCAATTTTGATTATAAAATTATGTCAACCTATATTCATTTATTCAGTAAATGTCCCTTAGGTATCTATTCCATGCTAGGCCTGGTGCTGGTAGAAATACAAAGAGAAGAAATAGACTTTGGTTTTCATTTTGGGCGGTACTGAATACCTGTGTTCAGATATGTGGCTCAGGATCAATGGATTTAAGAAAGGTCTGAGGATGTTGTATCAAATCCAGGTAAAAGATGAAGAAATGCAATACAGTTGAGGTAGAGGAAGCACAAATCCATGTGAAGGAATCTGCCAGGAAGACGTATCTGTGAGATGTAATGATTGATTGAACAGGAAGACTGAGAGAGGAGAACAGGCAGCGTAGGGTGATTCCCAGAAGTTTGCCAACATCATGACTGAATGGAGGATTGTACTATTACCTAACCTAAGGATAGCAGGGATTTTAGATGTTGTAGTATACACAGTAGAGTTTCTCTAGTGAGCAGCTGAGCACAAATATCGAAGCAAGAATTAAGCCCTATGACGACTAGAGGTGGAGAAGGTACGTAAATGGATTTGTTGACTAGCATATGTATCTACAATATGTTAACTCCACTTGCCCCACCCAGCAGGTCAGTCGACGTGGACCCTAGAGAGGGTGAAAGGAGATCGAAAGGGACAAGACACACGAAGAATGGAGACAAGACAGGATTCTGATCAAGTCTCGTTTATTAAAGTGTGCTCGGGTATATATACTGTGCATAGGGAATGAGGTAGCTCAGCCACTGACCTCAGCAGGTATCTAGGCAACAGTGGGTGACCTTGGAGAAGTCAGCAGGCAACTAGACAACAGAGGAAGATTTAGGGGAGTGCAGCTTGTAGGAGATAAAGAAGGTATGGAGTAGAAACTTGTGAGGAAGCAGAGAACAAAGAACTCAACTCAGGGACCGTAACAGGAATGGCTAATGCAGTTACAAAGCAAAGGCCAGTTACCAGGCCACTACATCCACTTACAGAGACAGGTAAGAGGTGAGATAAGAAGAGGAGACCACAAAGGAATGGTTTTGCAACAGGGAATGACAATGTTATTGCTTAATTTGGTTTTAAAGTATTATATTTATTTATTATTTTTATTTCATTTTATATTTAATTTATGTATTTAATACAGGGTCTCACTATGCAGGTTGTACTGTAGTGATCCTCCAGTTTTTGGCCTCCCCAGAGCTGTGATTATAGGCGTGCACCACCACCCCTGGTTGCGGTGGCCGGCTCAGCTTGCAAAGGGGCAGGGCCAGTGCAGCATGCAACATCAAGGATTGAACCCTGGTCCCTGTGCTTGCCTAAGCAGGGACTTAGTCCACTGAATTACTGTGCCAGCCTTTTACTTATTTATTATTTTTAAATGATCAAAAAAACTACAAAGGGTGCAAAGAAAACTAAAAGTCACCCCTGACTCTAATGCTTAGAAATAAATACTATTAACATTTTGGTACATACTATTTCAAACTATAAAAGTACTGTTTTACAACCTACTCTATTCACTTAACATATTGTTAATAGCAACCAATAAGGTCATTTCCTGAGTCATTATAAACGTTAGTCACAGCTATTTAATAACTATTACTCTGTAGTATAATATGTGTCATGGTTTGTTTAAACAGTCTTATTGCTATGTAAAATCACCTTTTACAGATCTTGACCTCTATTTTTAGTTCAGTCTACCCTTTACAAGAACATCCTTTATTAAGAAAACTTAATAAAAGATGGAAGAGCCTCAAAAAAAATTTAGTGAACAGCAGAAGGACAGTGAGGAGAACGGGCTGGAACTGTAGTTCTATAGTCTTGAGATGTCTGGAAATCCTGTCACCTATCATTGTATGGAAACTAGGCACAATACTTTGTGTGTCCACATACCTACCTGGTTGGGGAGCTTTTCATATGGGATGTAGACAATTCAGTTCAGTTCTTTCAACTCCCAACAATGAAACATGAGAAGAGGGGCTGGGGAGATAGCTCAGCAGCATAAGAGCCTGCTTGGCAAGCACAAGGTCCTGAGTTCGATCCCCAGCACCAAAATAAATAAATAAGTAAGGAAGTAAATAAATAAATGATAAAAATGAGCTATTGAAGTAACAATTCCATTTTCAAGCAGAAGTTATAGAAAATGCCACAGATTCAGGATAGTTCCTTTTGAGATACTCTAAAAAATGGATTGGAGGACAAGATTGAACCTTGCATAGTCAAACGTGATTTGGGGGCAAAGTTGAAATGAAAAATGAGATTGTAGAACTCACAATGGAGAGTTCAGAATGATTAGACTGGTAGACACTTACAGCTGGATAAAACACCCTCTAAACATCCTGAGTATGTGGCTCTCTCGACACTCGCAGCTAAACCAAAGGCCTTCTAAATAGCCTGCATATGTGGCTTCACAGCGTTCACCAAATAGAGCACTTCTGAGAAACTTAGAGCCCTTGTCTCCAGTAGCCTCTCAGGGAGTAAAAATGAGGGATCTCTAGCGAGCAACATGACAGAGTGAAACATCATTTGATGTACAAATATCCTCCAGAGTTTAAAAAAAAATTAATTACATCAGCTTTGACTGAGTTGGCCTAAGTGAAAAGGGTATATCATGGAAGAAGTCTGTGTGGCCTGCTGATGAGACTGTATCGAAAAGATTGGAAGCTATGTGAAGAGAGACGGGAACCTGGGCTTCTAGCCATCCTGGCCAAGACACCAAACATGAACAAAGCCTTTCTGGACCTTCCTGACCAGGCTAATCATAAACTCAGTATCATCAAATGACATTATCTATGCTAATGAAGCTGTAGACTTTCTTACCTGACCTCTGCTCTAATTGCTAACACATCCATTTTGACCTGCCTAACATGAAAGTGCAATTTTAAACTAGTTTCTCATGGTACAATAAATAACATGCAAGAAAATAAAATTGGTCTTGCTGGAACAATCATAACAACAGTAAGAAGACAACAATCCTGCTTCTGTGTGCTTTAAGCCTTATGTTTTCTCTCGGAGGAGTCAGAATCTAATTCCTGTTTATGAGAGTGAGGCCTATAAGAAAATGCACTGTGCTCACCTTTTGGTGACTTTTCTTTTATATGAATCTACACTTCAGACCATGTATAATGGCTGTTTCTCCCTGACTGGCAGCCCAAGTGGTCCACAATAGTCCACCTTCTGGGCAGCTGTGAAACTGCTCATAGGAAATGCAGCTCTGAACTTGCCACCCTCTTTGTCGTTGTTCCTGTGACCGCGCTCCCGTTCTGAAGTCTGCCTGCCTCCGCCTTTCCCTTGCCCCCTCCTAGCACTATGGCGTGGGAGTGCTACCTGGAGCATGTGCCAAATCACACGCTAGTCTCTGAAGTGTGCTGTTTCTCTACATCTGGAGGGTTTTATTTTCCAGCCTCTCGTCTTATCATTTGAGTTTTAGTTCATGTTTCGTCCTTTTAAGGAGAATTTCTCTTGAGCTTGTGCTCCTACGTCTTATGCTTAGAGGAACTCAGCACTCTTCACCCTTATATGATCCAAATTACACTCAAAAAATATTTGGGAGCCAATGAGATAGCTCAGTGGACTAAAGCGCCTGCTTAAACAAGCTTAGGCAAACACAGGGACTGTGGTTTGATCCCAGTCACCATATGCCATGCCAGCCCCACCCCCAGGTGGGCAGAGCAGGCCATGGAGTCCAGGCTTTGCGGCACATGCCTATAGTCCCAGGTCTGGGGAGGCTGAAAACAGGAAGGTCACTATGAGTACGAGGTGGGTAATGAAACCCTGTAACAACCTAATTAATTTTAATAATAATAATAAAATAAAAATTAAATTTAAAAATTGGGAAAAAGGGGCCCGGCAGGATGCCTCAGTGGTCTAAAACACCTGCTTAGGAAAGCTTGGGTGGCTGCAGGGTCCGCAGTTCAATCCCTGGCACCACATGCTGTGCCAGCCCTGCCCTGAGGGCAGCCTGAGCCAGCCATAAAAATAAATAAACAAACAAACAAAAGTTTTGAAATAAGAAAAAAATTGGGAAAAAGCATTTGTAATGACCTTATGTTTTTTTGTTTTGTTTTTAAAGATTTTTTAAAATTTTTTATTTTATTATTATTATTTTTTTGCTTGGAATCAATGTGCTGTTATTATTAATGTCCTCAGGAAATTCCACAGAAGTGAAGAGAGAGCTACCCAGAGGTGTTTCTTAAAAAATTAAAACCCTCATTTTTCTTTCCTATATGAAGTTAGTTAAAAGTTTTGTGTGTGTGTGTTCCATATGTTTAAAATGATGTATAAACCCAGTTGTTGCCAAAAGTTTACTTGTTCTTTTCTACTAATAGCTTTTGATGCAGAAGATTTTTTTCTAATAATGGGTTAAAAAATGAACCCTGCACTTTCTTTCAATTATAGTTAATATGGCAAACTTAATGAAGTGACTTTGAAAGCACCAGGCTGCACTCTGTCCTGAAGAAGGCAACTGCTGACTTAGTTTCTCCATTGCAGAGGGCAAAACAAGCAGGCAACTAGACCTTCAGGGCTGGGGACAGGTGAACTCCTTCTAGCGTGCTGCAAAAGAGTTAGAGTTGATCCTTTGCTCTTTTCTTTCTCCAAAAAAGAGTACTCATTTGCTATGACCTGGATGCTTAAAGGAAAAGTTAATTCAAGGCGTTCATCAAATGTCTTAGGGGACTACACCAAGACTATTGGCACACTCGTCATGTAAAGTTCTAGAACATGATGGCAGTTAACTTCTTGTCTTGTGCTTGCTGTCTCACACTAATTTGAAATATTTTCAATTAAAATAATTCATCCTAGGACAAGCAGTAACCCACAAGGGAGTTCACCAATATAGGTGCTACTTAAATGCTTCTTAAAACAAAACTTTACCTCACCATGGGGTAGCTTCCCTTTAATTTAAACCCTGTAAAGCTAAATCATGAGAAAACAATGGAGCTTTGTTAAAGAGTAAAGAAAACTCTACCTCTCCTTTTGTGGTAGATGGGAGGAGTGTTCAAATTATTTCTTCTCTGTGTTTAAGTTATAATTGTTTAGAAAAGAGCCCTGGTTTGATTTTGGAAGTGATTTCCCAGGAACTCTGAACATGTGGCTGGTTTTGCACACTGCCTTGCCTAGGTCTGGAGCAATTTCACGCTGAATTCACCAGTAGTGGACATACAGACTCAACTCTCAGGAGACCATGTCTCCAGGGACTGAGCCCTCTGCTTCCAGGGAGGGCTACGGGAAACTTGTCCTGCTTCAGAGGGGCCACGTGCCTTCCAATTGGAGGCAAGCTGAAGGTTTCCTTCTTGAAACTTCCAGAAGCTATTTTAGAGGACAGTTGGGCTTGGTCCAAACCAGGCCCCCTAGGGCTGCCTGTTGAGAACCTCCAGTGCCAGCCATGCCAGTGAGTCTGTGGTTATGGCCCAGGTCATGGTGCCACCCTGCCTGCTTCATGGCCATAGCCAGCACTCTTTCTCTGTCTTCATTTGATGCAGTTTTATTAAAGAGATGCACTCATGCTGCCCACCAGGAACACTGAGGGTTGCAAATTAGTCATGGCAGCATCCATAATAAGGTTTTTCTACAGGGCTCTATGCATTAATTTGACCATAAGCTTTTTCTTTTATTCCAATATGCCACCTTGCAGCTTGGGAATATTTTACTTCGAGGGGAAAAAATATATCCACTTAGCAATTTCTAGTGAAAATGAACAAATTGAAATTACAAGCCGGGCGTGGTGGCGCACGCCTGTAATCCCAGCACTCGGGAGGCTGAGGCAGGAGGATTGGTGCGAGTTCGAGACCAGCCTGGGCTACAAAAGTGAGCTCAGGACCAGCCTCAACTGCATAGCAAGACCCTGTCTCAAAAAGACAAAAAAAAAAAAAAAAAAAGAAATTACTTACCCTTACCTCACACTCATTTCTGTTGTCATCTTTGATGATGGACATACTGACTTTCAAGGCTTCAGAACCCAATAATTAAATAATTTGTGTTCTCATCCTACAAAATGAAAACACTAATCATACGGGAGCATATTTGGGTGTCTAGGGGGAAAGGCATAGTAAATTCCGTACTCTGCATCAGTCTGAGGTGTTTCTGCTCCAAAACTCCAGTGATTTTTTTGTTCAGAACTTTTGATATCATGTCATGCACCTATTAGAGGCCTATCAGCTATTTCTTAACATGGGATTATGAACCAAAGTTTGCCACAGATAGAAACAGATATCTCTTCTTTCCGTCACTAACGTCTCCCACTGGCATCACTCAGGGCCCAGTCTGTGAAAACAATGCTCTTGCGACATGAACTGGGGGCAGAGGTCCTTGGTGTGAGGGTGCTGACTCCCCCAGCTGTACCTCTGCTGCTGCTTTCCTGAAGGTGGTTGTAGGGATCTCGATACTTAATTCTCTTCTATTCCACTGTTTCACCTCAATGTCATGGCAGTTAAAACCACAGAAATAAAATCCACACAATTAAGTTTCCATAAAGTTTGCACTCAATGTTGGGGAAAGACAAGATTGTAAATGAGAAGCTGCCCACCATGGCCCCTCAGATTAATGAGCTGGAGAACGCCACACTGCTCCCTTGAGAGGGAGTTATTGCCTCCAATTGAATGAGAGGATTCCATTCTGTGGGGAATGGCATGTTCACGGACTATTTTGCACCTCAAGTCATCCTACGGGTGCCTACCGTGTAGTAACAAGCCAATTCCACCTTGACCTAAGAGGATGTTAACATTTATATGGGAACACCGGGTTTCCTTTGTTCTAAAGACATGAATATTAGAAAAATTCTAAAATATTTAGGTATATGCCAGTGACTACGTTGGTTGTGTAGCATAAATTCCATCGTAATAAGTGATACTGCTGTTTTTAGTTCAGCAGAAGAGATTGCTTTTGTGGTTAATTCTTCAGTTTGTATTACTAGAGAGAAGGACTATGGAATTTAGTTAGGTATGAACAAATTTTGAAGAGTATTTTCTCCAGCTGGGGAAGCAGTTGAGCAGAACAAGTCTGAGGTTCAGCTTCCAGTTCTGCAAAGCAAAACTAGCAAAACCATGTTCTCTCGTAGTCGCTATCTATTCTTTATGCTATTCTATGCCTCTTTGATGGATTTGATGCTACTTTCAGAATTTTCTATTTTAAATGGTATTGTTATAAAGATAGACAACAGATCTGATAGGTATCTGTACAGAAACAAGAAGACAAAAATATGAAAGAGATTTTGAAAATTGGTCACAGCAGTAGATGCCTGATAATGTAGTAAAATTCAAGACAAGCAAAAGGAGGAAAGAAAAAAATAAGAGCACATACAATCACATGTTCAATCTTAATAATATTTACTTAAATGAAAATGAAAGTATGTTTTAATTTTTGCTTCTTAAATAACATGTCATGCTGGATAAGCTGTGCTAAACATGGACTGATGTGACTCTTTACTACGTGGCCTTCTCACTGAAACCAGTAGAATTCATTCCATTTAATCAGCAAAGGCCATGTTGTGCCTTTTAGGCTTGTGATTTTGGTGTTCATTTATAGGCAAGAGCAGGTTAGATCAAATGCTTTGAAGAATACTTTTAAATAATTGTATTAGGTAACAATCCACTTTTGGAATCACAAGGAAATAGTATGACTGTAACAATAATTCAGAGAAACAAAATCATTATGCTCACATAAGATCTACATTAACTATTCAGTTGCTAATTATATCATCATTCATTCATTTAGCAAATGTTGATTGAGCAGCTACTAGAAACTTAGTACTGCTCTAGACCGTAGAGGCTCGGGGCAGAGAAGTTAAAAAGGTCCTTGTTTTCATGAATTTTATTTCATAATACATTATGCAATTATATCATAAATGCTTTATTTAAGCTGGGAAAGAAAGCCCCTCAATGTCTGTACACATATTGCAGAACAAGAGTACGTAAACGGTTGCTACGATTTCCTTCTTAGTTATTTTTAAAATGTTTGTTTTGATTTTAGCTTTGAGAGCAAAAAGGACATCAATGTTGAAATTACCAGTGCCTCATCTTGTTTTTAGGTTTTCTTCTGTACATTTAGAAAAGAAAGCCAGAAGAAAACCCTCCCTGCCCCTCTTTCCTCAGAGGCTCTCTTGTGAAGGCTTCACATCATTTCCTTGCTAGCCGGCTCCCGTGGGTGGAGTCACTGAGGTTCGGATTGGGTGATCAAATTTAGATTCTTCTCCAGCTATTCCAACGCAGCCCCTCTGAGGGCAGATGAAAATAGGGGCCAAAGATGTCTAGGAATGAAAAATAAGAGGGTGGTCCCGAAGAACTGGAACTTGGAATTAGACAGTCTCCTTCAGGCCTTCCTCTTAGCAGCTAAGCAGGGGTGAGGAAGCTAACTGCTTTGCACCTCAGTTTTCTCCTCCTCCAAATAACCATAGTTTTACCAGCCTCATAGATGCAAAGCTTTGATGTTCTACACACAAAGCAATGAGCTAATACTGCTCAGCATAGCTACAATTTTGTAGAAGACCAGTATTTCGCTCATATTTTTTTTTTCGCTCATATTAATTCATGAGAATTTAGCATTCTGTGATGATATAGGTGAGTTTGTTTTAAAACAAAAACATACATTGGCACTAGTTCCCAGGCCTCCAGCCCCCCAGCCCTTCCACCCCTCTCCCCTCAGGCACGCTGAGCTGGAGATGGAGATCTGTCCTGGTGGCGCATGCCTGTAATCCCAGTTCTAGGGAGGCTCAAAAAAGGAGAATCACTATGAGTCCGAGCTGTATAGTGAGACTCTGCAAAAAAAAAAAAAAAAAAAAAAAAAATACCCCTTCATCTCCACCAAATTTTATTATTAAATTGATTTTTTTGAAAAGGGGTACTATGGCTCTTCTTGTCTTTATCTCCACCCTTAATAACCATTTGATGAATGGTTATTAAGATCTTCTGACTTCTTCATTGTTCTCGCTTTCTCCACTGTGTTCTTACCCCCATCTCTACGGTGTTGTTTACCAAGCTCTCTTTTCTCAGGCAGCTCAGTAGCCTAGCAATCTGTTCTTGTTGCTATTCTTCTTTAAGGCTCAGCTCCTTTGCAGCACCCCAGGGTTTTCTGTAGATGACGACCAGCTCTAGCAGGAAGCCATAATTTGGATAGTAGCGCTGCCCTAGTTGGAAAAAACACAAACTGTCCTCACATTAGTGAAACTTCTACGACACAGAAATTTGTATTTGTTCAGTTTGCATATTACAGAAAAAGGAGAACTTCAGGCTTCCAGCTTCTATGCTTTGTATTAAGTTTAAGAGAATGTGGATCTTTTGTTTCATTCATCCATGCATTCATCTTTTCCAATGAAAATTTTGAGAACCTATCATGTCTACATGCTACTGCTTTGCTATTCTTGAATTTTGAATTTCAAAAAGCCCTACACATTTCAGATTATCCACTTTCCACAATCCTGTAGTAAATGAGTAAATTATTTAAAATAAACCTCTCTTTCTACATATACACATTATATTTTAATGTATTTTATGTGTATATTATATATAATGTATATGGTAGTTTAATAAATTTGATTTATGTTGTGCAAGAAAGATCTTGCTCACTCACAAAATATCAAAATGCCTCCTCACTGATGAGGAGCAGCTAGAGCTCACTCAGCAATGATCAGAATTTAAGCAAAATGCCAGGGGCAGCCGTGCTGGGGTCCAGAGCACGTGGTCACCGCTGTTCGTCCCCCCTTACCTGCTGTGTTGCTTCCTGTAGTTTCAACTATCTGCGGGCAGACATGGTCTAAAAAGATTAAATGGAAATGTACAGAAATAAACAATAATTTGAAATTGAGTGCTGTTCTGCATAGTGTGGTGACTGTCACTCTCCCTTGCCCACGAGGTGATTTGTGCCTTGGTCCAGGCACCCGCCCTGTATGTGATACCATGAGTCATTTAGTAATCATTTCCTGGAGGGAGACCACACCCCTAATTTTTGCTGCAGTGGATTTTGTAATTATCCCATTTCATTGTTAGTACTTGTCGGTAATCTTTCACATGCTGTCTTAGTGGCTTTGCTTGTTGCTGAGCCGATGTACATGATGCCCAAAGTTAAGGGGAAAAGGTGTATTTAGCTCCCAGTTTGTGGAGGTTTCAGTCCACACTGGGCTGGCTCCAAGGCAGGGTGGCACACGCCGGAGGGGCAACCATTCATGGTGGTGGAAGACAAGGAAGACAATTCCAGGGAAAGGGACCCATGCCCCAAGCCAGATCGCAGCCCAGTTTCTTCCAACCAAACCTTTCTAGGATGCGATCAAGAGACGTTGTGCAGGGAGATCAGGCTATTGAGTGGGCGGATCCAGTGCAAACCAGCAGGGGGCGGGGCAAGGACATGCTCTGTGGCTTAGTGTGAGAGGCCCTTTCCCTGACATTTTCTCCAGCCACTGAATAAGCTTGCTCGGTGTTCCTTGACTTCTCTAGAGGCCCGTCTAGGTGGCAATCATACAATGACTAAGCCATTGATAAGATCGCTTGCCTACTCCCCTGAGGCCCACGTAGAGAGTGTCGGAGCTTCACGCCATGTCCCCAATGCCTAGTACATGGTAAGCATATATGAATGAACTAAATCACTAATTGGGAGTTTGATTACTCATGATGCCTAAATACCCAAATTGCTTCATTCTATTCTTATTTTTATTATTTATTTATTTATTTTTTGTGGGACTGGGGTTCAAACTCATGACCTTGCACTTGCCAGGCAGGCACTTGTGCCACGGAGCTATCTCCCCTACTTCATTCTAGATTAAGTTTAAAAGTGTAAAGAAGACAATTGTGTCATCTAATTGAAATATCGATTTATTCTAGAATACTCATTGGTTAGAAATAAAGGTTAAATATTCAGATTAATTTAATGAACAATTTGGCACTTGGCAAATTACTGAGTCCCTTCTGCCCCTTGTAAAATGGACATTTGAGAATTTTCCCATGAGAATGTTAGGAAGATCAAAAGGTGTAACATATAAAGGTGTTCAGGAAGGGTACCCAGCACGTCTTAAATGATTATAACCAACATCACTAGCATGTCTTTATCTATGCATTTTTTTTTTGTGGTACTGGTATTTATTTATGCAATTTAAAAAAATTTTTTTTAAAAAGCAAAACAAAGGCTTAGATTCAATAGCCTCCAACATCACAAGCTTCACTGGTGGCCCACTGCAATTGCAGAACATTTGACTGTATATGTATCTGCTTCCTCTTAGTCCAAAGAGAAGTATATTCTTTTCCTTTCTTTTTTTTTTTTCTAAGCAACATCAATAGGGAGGTGGGTCATGCCCACACACTGTACTCTGTAGAACGATTGTGAGGACAATATGCAATATGTCAACTTTCAAAGAAAAGAAAGGGGAAAAGAAAAAAAAAATGTTGATTTAGAAGGGTTAATGTTTGTTTGATCAATCTTATATACCTATATGTATTAATCTAAACTGATCTGATGATGAAAATATGTAATATAACCCATTTTAAATTTAAACAATAAAAAAATTAAATTTTAAAAATAAATAAATAAATAAATAAAGCAAAACAAGAGCTTTTGGAAATTTTCTCGCTAATTTTCTTTTTTTCCTTCCTTTAGGCTTGCTAGTAAAGATTACCAAACAATAGGTGGCTTATTAAAAAAAAAAGTTTCTTACTGTTCTGCAAGCTGTAATGGCGAAAGTTCGGGCAGATGTAGCGCCTGGGTCCTCCGGGTGTCAGTTCATAGATAATAGTCTTCTCACTGAGTTCTTGATCGCAGAAGGAACAAGGCAGCTGTCTCAGTTAGTGAGATTGTAAGGGCCCTAATGTCACTAATGGGGACTCTTCCCTTATGGCCAAAACACTTCCCAATGTTTCCTCCTCCTAAGATATTGAGATTTAGAGTTGCAACAGCTGAAGCACTTGGTCTGTATGATTCCTTTCCAGACCACTCAAAATGCGAGTTTTTCCACATGCAAATACATTCTTCTACTCATTTCAGCCTCGATTTAGAAGTCTGAGGTCCAAAGTCTCTTCTAAATAAATAAATCAAATTAGGGTAACATCAGGGGTATGGTTTATCCAAAAGCAAATTCATCTCCAGCTGTAACCTGTAATACCTTCTGTGCTTCCAAGATACTCCATTTGAGGTGAGGTGTGGTGGCACGTGCCTAGAATCCCAGCACGTGTGAGGCTGAGGCAGGAGGACTGTTGGAGACCAGGCTGGGCTATAAAGTGAGCACAAGGCTTGCCTGCACTCCACAGCTTTTGTCTCCAAAAAATAAAAGTCAAATAAAAATGCTGCATAGGAATAGGCATGGGTAGACACTCCCTTTCCTACAAGGAATAACAGGAAAGGAGAAAGGAAAGTCTCAAGTTAAATTTCCAGATAAAAACAGCAATAAAATCTGAAGGCTGCAGAATAATGGTTTTTGGCTACATGCTCTGTCTTTTGGGCAGGCTTTTTTTTTTTTTTTTTTTTTTGGCGGGACCAGGGTCCAAACTCATGACCTTGCACTTGCCAGGCAGGCACTTGTGCCATGGAGCTATCTCCCCGGTCCATGCTCTGTCTTTTAAATCCCCTGGAGCTGCAGGCCCACCTCACAGGTTAGAGCTGCGGACACATGGCTGTCTTTGGTGGTATTCCACAGTGTCTGGTATGCATAGAGTCTACTACAGAGTGACACTAACATTCAGTCTATAGCAGCCCTTTACTTGGTAGGTGTTAGGTATGCGCTCTGCCCCCTCAGGTCTCCAGCGCCTATATATGGAGCGTTGGGGCAATGGTTAGGTCATGGAAGCATCATTGGCATTGGTGGATTAGTCCAACTGATGTGTTCATAGCTAGGAGTGTGGGTGGGAGGCGGTGCCTAGCTGGAAGAGGCGGGTCACTGGGGGCGTGGCCTGCATCATGTAGCTCCCTCCCTCTTTGGCTGATCTTTGTTTCCCACCCAGCTCCTTGAGCTGTTTCTCCTTTGCTGTCCCACCTACAATGCTTGGAGTCAGCTGACTAGGGACCAAAACCTCTACAACTGTGGGTGTAAATCTCCCCTTCTCAAAGTGGTTGGTGTTATATACCGTGTTTCAGCAACAAGACAATAATTAAGGCCGTAGGGAAAGAAGTTGACTGCATTGATGCTAATACTGTCATTTGAAAATCAGGTGTGGTGTAGATATTGCCTTGCACGTAGCTGTGGAAATGGAAATGGCCTGTCCCAATAGCATGACTGTTTTGAGATTCAGAGGACATGGGCATACATACAAGTACAAGTTCTTATGCCAAGTAAGTATGCTAAACAAATAATATTTACTATCTGTTACATCACTGTTTCATAAAAACAAGGCAAGAGTTTTTGTTTCTTGTGGAACCAGCGATTAAACTCAGGTCCCTGTGCTTGCCTGCAAGCGCTTATTCTACCGAGCTATCTCCCCAGCACCCAAGGCAAGAGTAAACATACAACTTCCGAAGTGAATAATTTTAATTGATGAAAACTTACAGAGGGAGATACTTCTTCACAAATTTGGGAGAATTCCTATAGCTTGGCCAGACCCATAAAAACACCACAAATACTCAATGGATTTCTATAAAATAACAATAGTCCTTACACAAGGAAAACTTCAGCCTAATGAGCCATTGAGCTATTGGCAAATTACTAGCTCCAAGTTCATTTTCTTTTGTAAAATGTTTTAAAAATTATTTTAGAAACCTTCAAGGTCCTTCAGTAGCTGTTTTCCATAGTAACCTTCATACAGGAAACCCAAGTTCCTGTTCCTTCTCCAACATTAGAAAGAGATGGGCTGGGGGGTGGGGGTGCATGAGCACTTGAGTTATTTCCTAGTGTTTTCCCCGTGAGGAGTTTGTCCTTTGCCCTCGCCACTCCATCGAGCCCATGAAGTATAGTTCAATGAATAACTAACAGATGATTACATTTATGAGGAAAGAGTACTCAGAGCAGACAGCTACTTCCTACAGGTGACAAGCAATCTTCCGCCAGGGCTTCACCTGACGAGTCATTTTGGGATGTGATCACAAGGGTTGGAGACTGATGAAATTATCCTGTCCAACATCAAACACAAAGTGGTTGTAAATCAGCAGAGGCAGTGGCAGAGGAGAGCAGCTCATTCTTTATGCTCTGCAGACAGACCTCTACCCGGGGGCTGCCTCAAGCTTCCTAACAATATCATTAAGTGACCCTATAAAGAGATTTAATTAAAATACTACCACCACTGCCGCCACCAGAGTGTCTATTGACTTGAATCCTTCAGCTGTCTTGGGGAAACTGATGTGAAAATAAGTTCTCTGATTTAAAAACTTGAATGTGTTGAGGGTAACTCAGCAGAGCAGGGCAACATATATAAATAAATAGATGCCTGTCTTGTTAGTCTCGGTTTGACCTTGCCAGACAATTGCACTCTGAACTGTCACTGTGCTTCCTGAGGGTCACTTAGGAAAAGGCAAACAAAAAAAAAAAAAAGAAAAGAAAAAGCAAGCCATCTCTACTTTAAACTGATCAAGGGAGTTCTGAAAAATCAGAAATTGATCTTGCAAATGCATTCTGCAAAATAGAGAGGGGATAAAATATGGATGATTTATACACAGTATCTGCTGAGCAGCGCTTCATTTATACATGATCTAAAGAAAGGTAGAGAAACCATTTAGAAGTTGCCCTGGAGAAAGAATCATATTTTAAGAGTAAAAAATTGGCAGGTTTCATTGAATAGGGAAGGAGCTTTCTAAGGATCCCATTTCCCCATCACTGTGAAAGGGATTTATATGCATTGTTCCCTTTAGTGGTGTGGGGAAGTTCCCGTGTAAATCCTTTTGGGTTCACTGTAGGAACCAGCTACTCAGAGGTTTCTGATGCTTGATGATTTGCACAAAATTGTAGCTTAAAAAAAAAAAAAAAGCATAGAAAAACTATTTTTCAAATGGGTATGCTAGAAAGGTAACTGAGCTTACCCAGGGTCACGTTGCAGTTTTATACAATCCCAGCGCCTTTCTGATTTACTTGCAGAACCTGCTATGCGAGGGCATTTGAGTGGCACTGCGTGAAAGGCCTGCACACATTTAAACGGGCTGATTTAATAGGGATTGTGACTGATGTAAAAATACCCCTGCGTTTTATTTAGTTCTCAGTTCTTTTTCCCTTTGTCGCTGAAATGAAGTGTCCCTTACATTTTATGAAATCATATATGTTTGATCTCCCGGTGGTGTTGGTTGGGTAATCTTGTACAGATGATGGAGGAAGATTTTTGCTTTATCTATATTTTTTAAATTTAGAACTTCTCACAAAATAGCCAATAAATGGGGCAGGGGGGAGGAACTGCCTCTGAGGGTCTGTATTTGAAAAGCAAAGGGAATGTAGCCATAAGCTCCTGACAGTCACAAGGAGCACGCTCTCAGCACTTTATTGATGGCTATTTTTGTGCACGCTCTGCAGTGCTCTCTCAGTAGTTGTGCTTTAATTACCTGCACTTTGTTCCGGGAAGGTATGTATTGGCTCCTGGCCAAGGTGGGCTAGGACTTTTCTTGTCACTACAGTGTCTAACAGCATGTACAGAACAATATCCCAATTAGATCCTTAAGTGTTAGAAACATGATCCACCAGTGCATTTATCTCGGAGGCTGATCAGTGGGAAGTTTCAAAAACACACAGAAGGTACACGCCATTCTAATCCTTTAAACATCAGCCCAGGGAGGCAGCAAAAGAAGCTAGGAATATCGCGAGATGTATCCACCTCTCTTTGGCTTGTAATTCTGTTTATCGGAGGAAGCAGTTCATAGGTCAGAATGATCAAAGCATTATTTCCAAGGAACATCCCTTCTGCTATTGTTGCCTTCACAGATATGTAGGACTTCATTTCCCCAGGAACAAAGGGATTTGTTTTTTCTTTTTTACTTCTAGGTACATAATGTTCTATTGGCCCCTGAGAAGTTGACAGAAAGGATATTTTAAAAGATCACACAACATACTCTTTTTTAGGTTATTTAAACTCACAAAGCAAAATGCATCTATCTGCCCCCCTCATCCACATCAGACATGGTAAGAAAAGCTCACGAGGTGAAGGAAGTAAGCTCCTTTTCTTCTTCTACCCTGTTGAGGCCATAATTGTGTAAAACGTCTGGACTAAGTCAAAATGCCCAAAGACAGCCTTTAATTTACACCCTGCAATGGGTTAAGAGTCTAGTCAGTCTTCTCCTCTCTTTCTGTCAGTCTTTTTTTTTTTTTTTTTTTTTTTTTTAAATAACTACTGGATTAAGTAAGTGTAAATTGTAAAGTATTTGAATTCTTCCCATTGGCCTTACAATCAAATGTCATGTGGAGTATCAGCTCCTGGGTGACCTTAACTTGGTGTTTAGACTGAGCCACAAAATAGGTTGGATGCTCCCATGGGTACAGTGACAGTTGAGGAAGATCCTGAGAACAGCTCTATCTCTATACACTGTGTGTTGTCTTTTCCACATACATAAACACACCCACACACACAATATGACCTTCTGCCATAATATCAGCACAATGAGTGCCTTCACTAGGCACTATTTGACTAGACCTATAGACTAGACCTTAGTGACTAGACTATAGTGAAGGACCTAGTCCTTCACTAGGACTATTTGATCCAAAATTTAAGTCTTTTTAGCTTAAATATGAAAAGGTGAAATGTTTCTACTTTCTCTTGTTTACTGCTCTTAATTCTGTACTCCTTAGAAAACATACCACCGATGCAAAAGACCAACCAAACCTGAACGTATATCTTCTTTCAAGCTATGATCTAGTATTAAAACAAAGAAGGGTCCAGGGTTCAATAAATGAATGCGAAAGGATGGAATAGAATAATGAGTATGCTAAGCATTAAAACAAAAATTTCTGTTACTAGTATCAGAATAAAATCAGATGAGAATGGCCAGTTAGAGAAATATGAGGTGATTATGTGATGCAAAATTGTTTTCTTCATAAATCTTTTAAGTGGCAATGACTGTCTCTGCTTCCACTCTCTAGTTTTTGCTCTATTTAGATAGCCACAAGAATGTACTATTTAGCTGGGGAGAGAAGAACGATATAAAATCACACATTTTAAGAACAAAAGTGGTACAATATTTATTGAAGAGCAAGAATGATTGACTTTAATGTCCTTTGTGGGTCCTGGAAAAGATTCAATGTTTTGGAGGAGTAGAAAGGAATTAACAACTAGCCTTTAATTTCAAAGCTTCTGAGGTGCCAAACAAAGGAATTAAAAGTTGATTCAATGAAATATTATTAGAAGAGGGGTCAGGGAGATAGCTCCGTGGCACAAGTGCCTGACTGGCGAGTATAAGATTGAGAGTTCGAACCCTGGCCCCCCCCCCAAAAAAAAAACAAAGAAATATTATTAGAAGAATGAGAAAAGTGATCATTTAGATTAATCTTGAATAATTTCAAGTCTATGGCCAAGTCACTCTTTGTTTTTGGTACTGGGGATCGAACTCAGGACCTTGTGCTTACCAGGCAGGTGCTTATGCTAGTAAGCTATCTCCTCAGCCCCCAAGTCATTCATTTCAATGTAAATACATTCATTAGGACTGGCCAGATAACTCAGCAGACTAAAGCACCTACTTAGGCAGGCACAAGGACCGGGATTCAATCCATGGTGTGCCATAGTAGCCCTGCCCCAGGGTGCACTGAGATGGCAACTGAGATGGCATGGTGACATGCACCTGTAATCCCAGTGCTTGGGAGGCTGAAAACAGCAGGATTACTACGAGTTCAATCTACATAGTGAGAACCTGTAGACCCTGTCCTGAATAAAAAATAAATATATTCATTGATTGGCAAGTCCCAGAGAAATCTCAAAATCTTTATTTTTGCCCAGTGTTCTTTTAAGCACTAGGAAACTAACCTGACAGAAGTCAAGTGGCTTGTCCAGAGCAACACAACTAGTGCCATAAGCCAGCGCCCACCCTTGTCCACAGATGCTGTTCCTTAGCAACACCACTGCAGCACCAACAGCTGTGGTAAGTTCCTCCTTAAACGATGTCCAACCCACCCAAGCGGGACCACTATGAACACACCAGACTTAAAAGAAAACTTTCCCTTCCACTTACCTAAGTGGACTTGGGCAGTGCAGTGCAAGAGCAAGAAAAAAAAAAAAAAAAAAAAAAAAACGCACTGATTTTTGCCTTTCTTGAAATATCTGATATATTTTGTTCTGCAGTAATTCTAATTTTAAAAAATGACCTTCAAATGTTATTTGGATGTTTGAGCTTTGGGGCACCCTTCCATCCCCTTAAAGTTCCCCAAGCAAGCACCTTGCTTGTCTCATATAGTTCCCGGCCCCTTACCTGTATCAGCAATGACAACCTGTATAGTTTCTCCTGATCATCTGTTACAGAAAGGCAGATTGTATTTGATAAAGTAAGAAAGAAGCTATCACACCATCGGCCAGCTGCTCCTGTCTGTGGGTTCAGTTAGTATTGGGGTGCTGCTTTCACAAACAGGGGGCTGTGCTCACCTCTGGAAAGAGGCAAGAGAGGAAACTCAGTGGTCTGGATTCCTTGAAATAGAGTCTGGGACCTGGCTGAGCCTTGCGCTGGAAAGCAGTTGGCCAGTGCGTCTTCAGTTCTGCTTAAGGCAGATGCTCACTGGGGTTCTCTTCAGGGTTGTGGAGGGAAAGCGACTTTCTAGAGTGTCAGGGGCATCATCCTGAGTTGGTTGGCTTCCAGAGCATGCAACACACACACACACGCACACACACACACACACACACACACACACACACACACAACCTGTTTTGACTACTCTTTGGGAAAGCTACACTCGTTCAATGTGTATGTTCGCTCATGCGCCATTTTATGAAGCCACAAATGCATTTTTGTTGACAATTTGTCGGGGGATGGGCAGCAGAAAAATTAATCCAGTAAAGAAACTTGAAACACTGTATTTTATTGAGTCTTCTAAGCAAAGTGTAAAGTAGTTGCAGTTATGGTAACACTTCCTAAAGATCATTGTTATACTGTATTGAGCCCAACATTTAGCATGTGTCACTTTCCTGTACTTGGTCTTCTTCCGAATGATGGTGTTCTGTTTACAGAGGAAGTGAGTCTGAGTGTGTAAAACATGACATAGAACTCGCTGAGCAGCACTCCACAGGGCTCAACAACTCCGCCTACCTTTCTGCTAAAAAAAAAAAAAAAAAAAAAAAAAAAAAAAAAACCAGAAGGTCTTGCCTGCTCTGGAATTTGGTTTCCTGTTACTTGTACTGTTATCTTCCTAAGTGGAAGGGTTACTTTAAAAATTAAAATATACACAACCTGAAAAGGTGTCTCAAAAATAGTTGCGGCTATGTGGGAAGAGAAAAGAATTGATACTCTTTGTGTTTCACGATCTCTAAGGTATGTCCGTCTTCATGGGTTTTGATCGTTTATATTTTACGTGGTTTTCATTTTATCTTAGCTAACACCCTGAACGGAAAACACAGCAAGTAGGTTAAAAAAAAAAAAAATCATCTGTGAGCCATAATAAATGGATTTCTGCCAATGACAGGTCATGATAGAGAAAAAAATCTGTGATGACCCTCTTTCCTCTACACTCATTTATCTCTTCTTGGTGTCCACTGATAGATTCTTGCTGTATGATTTATTGCAGAAAAACACCACCTAGAAATGGGCTTTTGATAAAATTGTTCAAGGATTCCTGGACAATAAATCCTAATCTTAACATGCAATGCTGCAGAATGTTTCACCTTTCTTATGCTATAAATAAAATATGCCAAATGTGATAATAAATCCATACATTTAAGCACTATCTACGTAGTTTAGGAAATAAAGTCATAGTATGTGTGGCTGATGTTAATACCGCCTCTCATTCTGAGGATATTGATGGCGGTATCTGTGCACTTGCCATCTGAATGTTTAGCCCTTTGCAGTCCTTAGGAAATTTCAGCGTTTTTATTGGCCTGGGAAGACTTGCTCTGCAAATAGCATATGTGGGTTAAGCATAGTCAGTTTCTGGTAACTTGAAGCAAAACAAATGTTTCTTGTACATAGACAACTTGTTCTGGGAGACAGCTGAAATGTTGAGTTCATACAGGGACTTTTCTTTCTAATTAAGCATCTACTAGAAGAAGTGATGGGAGGCTCTGTCACCTTACTATGACCCTCCTGCCTGCAGTAACACAGGGTGTTAAGTGTAAAGAACCCTAGCATATAGTTTTCGCATAGGCTTGAAGTCAGGCATCTGACTTCTACATAGTAGAAGGCTAAGGGGGTCTTCTGTCTAGCTTTGACTTTGTTTGCTTCTCGCTATGTGGAAACCTAAAAGGCCAATTTTAATTACTGAGCTTCTAAAGCTCATAAACTATTGCAGTACCCATCTGTTCAAAGATATGGAGGCCAGATCTTAATCTAACTCAGGGTTTCAAATCTTGCTACTACTGGCATTTGGGGTTGAATAACTTTGTGTCATAGAAGTCTATCCTGTACATTGTAGGCTACTCAGGAGCATCCATGGCCTTTACTCCTGAGTACCATATTCTCCTCCCCAACCTCCCAGCTGTAATGATCAAGACATTTCCAAACGTCTGCAAAGCAAAGTCATCTGTGGGTGAAAACCAGAGTGGTAGCTCTATGGCAGAGTATATGAAGAAGAGCTTGAGTTAGATTCCCATGCCACAAAGAAAGTAAACTGAAAAAAAAAAAAAGTTGTAGAATTAAGAAAAGAAAACACTTCCATCTGCGGCAACAACAAAAATATGTTCAAAAGAAAAAGATCCTAAGCTTTGCAACCAGAGTGAATTGTCTCTTATTTTAGAGAGGACTGGGAATGTAAGTGGAAGGATCTCATGTCACATATAGAGAAAAAGAAAAGGCCCATGAAACGCTGGTGGTTTGGCCATTAGCTGAGAAATTACGTGCTAAATAGCACACTTGTGTAATCATTTACATTGAACCTGACAGAATTAGGATACAGATACAAAAATAGTGTGTACTTGAAAAGGGTAACCACCCTAGAAAGAAATGGAAATGAGAATCAGAAAACCTAAGGGAAGTTTTTTTTTTTTTTTCTCTCTCCAATAAATTGAAAGTGGAGAAAACCATTATATCATGGTAGCTTTCTTTGTGTCCTCAGATATTTATTGAAGGTCAAAGACAGAGATGCCTAATGGGTTATGATTATGTGAAATGAAGTGAGAAACAATATTTTATAACAGCAAACACTTTTTATAGTGACAGTGTATTATGTTCACTAAAATGTCTTACAGCTGCTTCTTCTCTAGTATGTATTGCACAAAGCAGGAAAATAATATGTTATTCGCGAAATACATAGAAATTGGGGGAGTGACTTCTACAGAATTAGAGCTCTTGTCTCAAGACCCAGGAAAATTTCCCTTGTGCTTCATCCAACTTAAATAACTATTTACTCTAAAGAATATTACGTTGCTTCTCTTATAGCATTTTTTCTGTCTCAGTCAGAAAAAGATTGATATATTTAGTCATAAAAATTTATGAAGATTTACATTAGTGTTCCCATAGTTTTGAGCTTGAACATATCTTTCTAACATCCCAAAGGTCGGACTTCTAAATGATAATAGTTAGGCCTTTTATATTCTTCGTTACTAAAATAATTTTAAAAGCTGTTATTGAGTTAATAAATAAATTTTCATGTGTCAGTCACAATAGCACCTAAAGAGAATTTTAAAACAAATTGAAGAGATGTAGAAATGTTTATGAAAGACAAAGCTTGTTGCCAGAAAACCTTTGCAACAAAGTTACCATTCCACAAGTAGGGAACACCTTTCCACAGTGCTCCTTATATTAATATAGTCTGCATCACATGGAAAACCTTATACTACTGTAGTGCATATTGGCAGGCTTTGCTCATATGTCTTGGGCTCCTCACTGTTTGGTTCTCACCCCTTCACTGCCAGCATCCTGTCTCTCTGTCAAAGAAGGTCTGCCCTTACATCTTCTGTGTCAGAGAACCAGAGTTTTCTGAAAATTTATGTCCCACTACATACAGACTGATCCAGCTCTCTGGTTGTGAGCAGAAAGAACTAGGAGGTACAATCCGATAGACTTCAGGTGTGCCCTGTAGAGTTGAACCCAAGTTAAGCTTTCTAAAACTGTCATGCTCTTGTTTGTCTTTCCTCTCTTGTACATCTTCCTACTCCTGGAGATATTGCCAACAAATACTTTCACAAAAACAGCAATCTCAAAAATGACTTCTGAAACAGATACCATATAGACTGTAATACTGCCATTCATTCATCCCTTTGTTCAACCAGTATTTATCAAAATGCCTCCAAAGGGCAAGGATTTAGGATCACGGTGATGGAAACACAGAATGAGTTTCTGTCCTTGGGGAGCATGTAGTCTAAGGGAGAAACATGTGTCACTGCTTTATTTTAGGACCTAACTCAGAGCACAATACAATACACACACTGAGTTGGTTTTTCTTTTTTCTTTTTTTTTCTTGTTTCAGAAACTTTGTTTATTCATTCATTTTTATGGCTGGCTCAGCCTGCCCCGAGGGCAGGGCTGGCGCAGCATGTGGTGCCGGGGATCGAACTGCAGTCCCTAAAGCCACCCAAACTTTCCCAAGCAGGCGCTTTAGACCACTGAGCCATCCCGCTGGGCCCCTCACACTGAGTTTTGTTAAGGATTAATGGATACAGACACAGAATGAAGTTTGGTGCCTTGCTACCATTCCTGTTAGCATCCTTCTCCTCTTCTTGCACACCCCATCCTTGGCTGGATTCTGTCTCCTCAGTCAGGCCAAGTTCCCCCTCCCAGTAACCCCAGCCTACATGCCCTCATGAAATCTTTTTTCCAAAACTTTACTGAGCTACTAAGGAAATATAACATTATCATGAAGAACAGTGAAGAGAGGTTGCTAAGTTTCATTTGTGAAAAAGTGAAGAACTAACATTTAGGCTAAGGCTACTGCTATTAAGAAGGGGATGTGAAAAAAAAAAAAAAAAAAAAAAAAAAAAAGAAGGGGATGTGCAAAGTCCCAAGGCAAAAGTTGCTGGGAAGAGCTGCATGACTGGCTTAGTAATCAGGAAAAAGAGAACAGAGAAGCTGGCCACACATGCCCTAGCTGGTTGGCATAGGCACACTATATTCTGTGGGTAAAATCTAGTCTGACATATGCTTTGATAAGCAAAATATAGTCTACAGCTGTTTTCCCACACAGCTGCAGAGCTGAGTACAGATGTTCCTTGATTTGTGATGGTCAAATCCAATAAGCACATCATAGTTGAAAATGCATTTCCTATACCTAACCGAGTGACATCAGAGCTTAGCAACACAGGACACAGTAGAGGGCCAGGGCTTTTCTCTCATGGAGAAGTAGATGTAGCTGCAGCATCATGACGAAGCATGCAGGGGTACACATCCCTGGCCAGGGGAAAGCTCAACACACTTTCTACTCAGTCCTTCCCTCTTTGGTACCATGGTGCATTTAAAAAGTGTGAGTAGTTAAGGACCGTCTATACTTGCAACTGAGATTGTCCTTTCACCAAGCAAGCCTGAATGATTTACAATCTGGCTTTTGCAGAAAAAGTTCTTCAAGACCAGCATGAAGATACACACCTGTAATAGATTCAGGAAGCTGAGGCAAGTTCAGTGCCAGCCTGAATGACATAGCAAGGTCTTCGCTCAAAAAATGCTTGGGTGAAGCACAATGGTGGTGTGCCCTAGTTTGGATCCTCAGAACCACAAAACCAGAAAATGTTCCTCAACCCCCATCCCCCAGGGAAAGGGCCTGGGTTACTTTTCCATTCATAGTCTGGTAATTTTAAAACATGCTCCCAAATTCTGGGACGTTTCTTCTTCTAGAGGTGGAATCTATGTTCTTTCCCCCTTGAACCTAAGCTCTGCAATTCTTTAACCTGTAGAATACAGAAGAATGAATATTATGTGACTTTCTGGGCTCAAGCTTTGAGAAGCAGGCAGTTGCTTTGTTTCATCTCTCAAAACTTAGCCACCATGTTGTGAGGAAGTCCAAAGATCCCAGGAGGTATGCGCTGGGGAGGTGCTCACAGGGACCAGGGACAGGTACAGGCTTGCCAGCCTGGGGACAGAGCCCTCGAGGATGCAGGACTTATAGTTCCCAGCATAGCAGGCAGCAGTGTTTCTCACCCAGACTGGAGATTTGTAAGCAAAACAACTGATTGCGATTATCTTTAGCCCACCGTGTTTCAGGGCATTTTGTTATATAGCTGTAGTCACCAGAACAAGGAGAAAGAGTTCTGCGCCATTTCCTCTACATAGTTTCCTATTTCCCTTAACACGAATAATGTAAAACCAGTCCCTGAGTACTTAGCCAATTTCTCTGTTTTCCTTTCAAAGAGGCTTTCATCTGATCACTCAACTTCATTCATTCAACGTATAATTGGGTGCCCAGTATATGCAAGAGTCAGTATCATAAATATTAACTGTTTTGTAGTTTGATATTTGAACATTACGTTTAGTTTGAAAATCATTATAGGAGAACATGTGCCTAAATGGTTTCATAAAATTTTTCTCCATTCTTGAATTTTAAATGTAAAAATTCATAACCTCCTTTCTGCCACTTTCTGAAATTTACAGAATAGTTCAATGATAATTGAGATCTTCTTGTTAATATGTGGAGCTGGCCCTTTATAAATATCAAGTTAGCCTATTTATGAATTACCTACTTTCTAAAAATGTATATTTAGTGCCAATTTTGTCTTAACATCATAAATTCAACTATTGCAAACAAATTAGGTGTAAAAATTAGAAAAATGAGTACCCAAATATGAGAGTATGAAAGAACTCCATATAGCTGTACCCTTTGGAAATCTGACCTGACATTCTTTTTTTTATATACTTTTTTTTTTTTTTTTTTTTTTTTTTTTTTTTTTTTTTTTTTTTTTTTTTTTTTTTTTTTTTTTTTTTTTTTTTTTGTCTTTTTGAGACAGGGTCTCATTATGCAGTTCAGGCTGACGCTGAGCTCACTTTTGTAGCCCAGGATGGTCTCAAACTTGCACCAATCCTCCTGCCTCAGCCTCCCAAGTGCTAGGATTACAGGTGTGCACCATCAAGCCCGGCTTGACCTGACATTCTGATGATTAATAAATACAGAAAAAATGGACAGTGTTACATGTTACACAAATGCTTAACTTTTGAAGAAAGCTTATTTATCTTACCACATATGAAGAATGAAAATCACTGAGCTCTACTCCCAATATTATATTTTACAAGGCACAATAATTGGGAAAATTGTGAAAAAAATTTTCTCTCCCAACTTTACAGTTCATACTCTGAGTAAGACAGATTAACTTATGGTGGAGAAAACGCTGCACAGTGCCCGGTTGGATGGCTTAGTGGTCTAAAGCACCTGCTTAGGAAAGCTTAGGCGGCTGCAGGGACTGCGGTTCGATCCCTGGCACCACATGCTGCACCAGCCCTGCCCTCAGGGCAGGCTGAGCCAGCCATAAAAATAAGTAAACAAAAGTTCTGAAACAAGAAAAAAAAAAAAAAAAGAAGAAAAGAAAGAAAGAAAGAAAGAAATCAATACTTCCCTGGATCCTTGGGAGGTGGTCTGACACTTTGGCTCTGGTTTAGTGAGATGAGACCCATTTTGGATTTCTGGACTCTAGAATTATAAGATAAGAGATTGATGTGGGTTTTATGCCACTAAGTGGTAACTATGCCACTATGTGGTAACTATGTCCCGTTTATCATTACAAATAACATTGGTTAACAAAATGACCAAACATCTCCAGTTTCAGAACTTCAGGATAAAACATCCCTAGCATACATGTACAGAGCTTTGCGGTCTTTCCTCCAGCTTTCACCTTTTGAACTTAAACTGCTGAAATGCTTGCTTCCTCTTCTGTACTACTGTAAGGGCCTAAAGAGTAAAGAGGACGGGTGTGGCAGTACCTGTCAGCCTTCCCAGCGCTTTGGAAGGCTGAGTAGAGGAAGAACACGGACCAGCCTGAGCACCACAGGGGCTTAGAGACACTGTCTCAAAAAGGGGCTGGGATATGGCTTACTTAGTTCAAAGACTTTGGGTTCAACCCCCAGTACCACAAAAGTTAAGAGTAGAGACCGTATCTGATGCATTTTTGTACATCAATTCACGGTTGCTAATTCCTACTCTATGAATACTAGGAATCCCTTCCAGGTTCTCATCTTGGTCCAAGAAGTTAGTATTTGCAATCCCAAAGATATGTTATTGGAATCCTATCAAGTTAATTCCATTCTACCACCCCCAGTGCAACCCACTGCAAAAGTAAAGACACTGAAGCCTATTTATAATTATTGGGGAACCAAGAGGTCTTAAGTCCAGCCATGAAGATGGATTTCCGGAACAAAAGAGCATGACTCAGGGACTCAACTGGTTTTATTCAGTGGAAGAATGCCTTGAGGAGGAATGATGAGAATTGTGGGAAATAGGTGAGTACTGAAAGCTGAGCTAGGTGGGGGGCCTACATTTGCCTCTGCCATATGCAAAGAAAGTAATCTGCATGATACTGTTGAGATGGTATGGAATGTTTTGGGCAGTCTGGAGCTTTATTTTTTTATTTATTTATTTTTTTTTTTTGTCTTTTTGAGACAGGGTCTCGCTATGCAGTTGAGGCTGGTCCTGCGCTCACTTTCGTAGCCCAGGCTGGTCTCGAACTCGCACCAATCCTCCTGCCTCAGCCTCCCAAGTGCTGGGATTACAGGCGTGAGCCACCACGCCCAGCTCAGTCTGGAGCTTTAGCTTTTTTTTTTTTTTTTTTTTTTTGTGGGACCAGGGTTCGAACTCACGACCTTGCACTTGCCCAGCAGGCACTTGTGCCTCAGAGCTATCTCCCCAGCCCCTGGAGCTTTAGCTTTGATGTAGCCTTTCAAGCCCCAGGAAGTCATAGCCTCTGTCTCCAGGCTCAATCCCAGCTGGTGGCACAGAGCATTGGCTTGGCTCTAGGTCCTGTCTCTACCTGTCTCTACCCAGCTCACATTAAAGGCAGCAGGTATAGGTTACCAGGGAAACATGCATGCCACCTTCAAAGACTATCACCAGCCCCTCAGCTAGACCAATATACATTACTTAAGGCCAACTGAAAGGATAAACAGAAGTCCTAGCCAGCTCTCTACATATCAATAGGAGGAACTAGGTCAGGCTCAGTCAAAATAGAGACAGTAGGTCTTCTTTCAAGGAAAGCTGTTCAGGTGGTCTTCCACAACAGCTAAAGACATATTGCCATTAATCCATCTCAAAGTACCCCCCTTGCTTCAAGTACACTCCTCCCATCATTCCAGCGACTTTCTGAAGCAGTTCTCCAAGTTTTTTTTCCTAAGCATCTGTAGTTGTACTTCTGGGGCTACCTTGATATCCTGGATCAATTTTAACTGTTTCCCTTTTATGGTTACCCTGACTATGGGGAAACACCAGATCCAGTGAGCAGGTGGATAAAGAACAACTGGAACATTTTCGTAAGCCTGATATTTTGTTCAGTGGCCTCCTGCAGTAGCATTCACTGGATTTGTGACCACACTTCATAAGCCACTCAGGAGGGGCCCGGCAGGATGGCTCAATGGTCTAAAGTGCCTGCTTGGGAAAGCTTGGGCAGTTTAAGAGACCATGGTTCGATCCCCGGCACCACATGCTGTGCCAGCCCTGCCCTTGAGGCGGGCTGAGCTGGCCATAAAAATGAGTGAATAAACAAAGGTTCTGAAACAAGAACAAATAAATAAATAAATAAAATTAAAAAAAAAAAAAAAAAGAGGACTTGTAGTCCTGCTTTAGAAAATGGCAAGAAGGGCCCAGCAGGATGGCTCAGTGATCTAAAGTGCCTGCTTAGGAAAGCTTAGGTGGCTGTAGGGACCGCAGTTCGATCCCTGGAACCACATGCTGAGCCAGCCCTGCCCTTAGGGCAGGCTGAGCCAGCCATAAAAATAAATAAATAAACAAACAAAAGTTCTGAAACAAGAAAACAATATAAATAAAAATTTTTTTTAAAGTTCTGAAAAAAGAAAAAAATGAAATAAAAAAGAAAATGGCAAGAAGCAGGGGTGGGTGCAGGCCTGTGATTCCAGCACTCCAGGCACCAAAGCAGGAGGATCACCGCAAGTCTGAGGCCAGCCTGGGCTCTGGAGTCAATTCAAGGGCAACCTGAACTATAAAAAGAGACTCTGTCTCAAAAAAGTGGCAAGAATGATGGCATATGTGACAGGGAGTATTTTGATAAGAAAGAATGTCAATGTATCTGTTACTGTAATGGTTTTTTAAAGTTAAACATTTACTATATATTTTGATTCTACCTTGTAAAATATAACTTCTTGTAAAATGTAAGTACTCAGCCATGTTCCATTCAGGTGGCTGTGCTGGGTCCTCTTCTCTAGGGACTAAAAGGCCACTAATATCCCCTGGTGAGGTTCTTCTGTCACCCTGCTGTCCCATCCTGCTGGAGGCCCTGCTGTCACATGACTCTACCAAGCAGGTAGGTAGGCAAAATCCTTACCTCTAGAAGAAGTCAAACCTTATCACACTCCAGAAAGGGTTGAGGTGTGGCAACCGGGCAGAATTCATTCTTTGTCCCACTTATACTCATCTCTAATCTCAGCTGCCTCCATGGTTGGTGTGACAGGCAGACACAGGGCAAGTGTCAGACCACCAATGATAGTGACAATTCAGTGGGTCCTCCATTCACTAAGTACTTAAAATTCCCTTGCATAATTATGCACGTCTCTTTTTAAAAATATGCACATATTAGTCGTAGCACAACTAATGATAGCCTTCCTGATGCAGGATGTCTTTAGTTTTTCCCAATAAATTGCTATTTTTTATTTTTTTTATTATGGGTCTTGGAATGAAGATTGATTTTTGAGCTGTTTTGGGGGGCTAATAGATGACTTCTGTGCTACTATGCTACTGCGCAGCTCACATTCCGATAATTAAATATAAACACGCTCCCTCAAAAGAACAGAGCCACTTAAAATATGGCAGTGCTTCATTAATAATCGATTTACAGAATCTGCCCGTGCAAACAACAGCCTCTTGAAGCTGTCATGACACTGTCAGTCTTGCCAAAGCAGGTAAAAATTATTTCTTGAGCTCCACACAGTCACAAATAGCATTGGTTTCCTTGGTGATTCTGCAGCAAAGCTTGAAGCACTGTACCTCTCCGGCTGGCCTTTCTCCCACTTTGAGAAACTTTGGGCCAGTCTGAGGGAGAAGCCTGTGCAGTGTTACTGCAGTGTGCATGTGTGTGTGTGTGTGTGTGTGTGTGTGTGCTCGCGCGCGCGACGGCAGATGCTCCTCCTGCAGGGCCAGGTCCCCATGTGAGGCCTGTGGGTTTTGTCACCATCGGAGCCCACAGCCACTGGAGCCTGGCTTGCAATGCCGAGGAGGCTGAGAGCAGCAGAACCTGCTCTTGGCTCTTGTCAGTGAGTCATCCCATGGGGACTGCCTTCTGTCTGCTAACAGCCAAGTCACACAGCCCAAGGATGTCCTGGGGAAAGGAGACCAAAACAATGCAGGTAATATTTCTGAAAGAGGCCTTTAAAGATTTGGGGCCTTCATTCTGTTTGGGTTATTTTATTTGTGGAAGCCACCAAGTTGGTAGCCTTTGAATAATTTGAGTACTCAGGGTACTCTTTTCCATGGGCTGCCACAGATGAAAGGGCACTCCGCCTCCGTCCTCCCATTCTTCTCTTTTCTACTATTCTTTGCAGGGACGGTATCGATTTATAGGAAAGATTGGAAGGAGACTGTTGCAAAGGCTTGGCCCTGATTTGGCCAGGATCGCAGAGTGCCAAAAGGAGACAGCCCATTTCAGCCATGACTGTGCCAGGTTAAGCAGCGGTAGAACTATGCTTAAGGTAAGTGTGTATATACACAGGACAGACAGCAGGAAGAGACAGGCCGCTTGGCAAATCTCTGTGTGTTTTACACCACCACATTTACTGGAAAGGCTTAGCACTTTCCACTTTAACTGCTTAATACTGTGAGTAGGGTAAGAAAATATGGAAATTATGGATGCTTAATGCCCACCCGTTACACAAACTACAGTTTATGCAGTGAGCTATATCCACACAGTATTACCAAGCGTTAACTTTTTTGCCATGGGGCTTTGCCTTCTCTCACCAATCCTGAGAGCTAATTTAATACAGCAAGTGCAGGATTTTCATTAGATGATATTAATTTCCTCATGAAAGCGGGTCAACTGTACTTCATAATGTCTACTCCTTTGAGTAAATAAAAGTAGCTCTCTCTGACCAGTCTTTGTCTCTATGATTTCTGTTCACCAGGTTTATTTCGTTTTCATGGAGTGGCATGATGGCACAAATCATGAGCCCAGGAATCAGGTGGGTGAGAGGGTCAAATGATGCTTTTAATTGTGTGGTTAGAGAGGCATCTGTAGGATTTAGTTCTCTTATCTGAAGATGAAGGTAATAGTTCCTACTTAAAAGTACTGTTATAGGAATTTATTGAAATAACGTCAATAAGTGAAGAACTCAGGGCCAGGGAGATATCTCAGTAGCCTAAGTGCCTGCCTGGCAAGCACGAGGTGCAGAGTTCAATCCCCTGTACTAAAATAAATAAATTAGCCTACTCACAGCATGTAACAGGAGCACACATTTCAGCTTAACAACATTTTATATTTGTGACTTACTCATGTTTAATATTTATGGCATATATTTAGTCAATTCTTTCTAGGTTTTTAAAATAATTTTTCTAAGTAAAATACTAGTATCTATATGTCTTCTATTTAATAAATTAAGTTTTTGGCTAATGTATGCTGTTTTAATTTAATTAAGAATTGCATAGGGGGGCCCGGCGGGATGGGTCAGTGGTCTAAAGTGACTGCTTGGGAAAGTTTGGGCAGCTTCAGGGACCGCAGTTCGATCCCCAGCACCACATGCTGCTCCAGCCCTGCCCTCAGGGCAGGCTGAGCCGGCCATAAAAATGAGTGAATAAACAAACAAAGGTTCTGAAACAAGAAAAAAATAAATAAAATAAATAAATTCTTAAAAAAAAAAAAAAAAAAAAAGAATTGCATAGGGCTGGGGAGATGGCTCTGTGGCTCAAGTGCCTGCCTGGCAAGTGCAAGGTCATGAGTTCAAACCCTGGTCCCACACACACACACATAAAAAAGAACTGCAGGCTTCTTTTCCAAATGTTACCCCAAAAAGTCAATGTAGTCTAGAAGAGAAACCATGTGATACTGAAGCTTGTGCACCTGGTTCGTTCACTTAATGTTACGGTCTCAAGGTGTGTCTTAAGTTACTTTTCTAATTGCTGAGACAAAATACCTGATGCCCAGCATTAAAGGAGCAGACACTGATTTAGCTCACACACTGTAGAGGCTCCAGTCCATAATCAGAGGGTTACAAGGCAGGGTGGTACATGGCAGAGGGGCAACTGTTCATGGTGGAAGAAGACAGAAAAAGCAACGAGAGAGGAGAGAGCAAACTTCTCTCGGTTCCCACCCTGTATGCAGGTTGCCCGCCCCAATGTGGGCATAGCACTCACACGCCTAATCCCAGCTCTGGACCATGAGTCACAGACTCTAAATTCAGCTGACTCTAAAAAGCATCCCATGCTTGAGTGCAACAGGCCTTGGGGAGAAATCCAGACACAAACCATAGCAAGGTGCATCCACTTTCCTACAAAGGACTCAAGTTTATCTTTTTGATACAGGGATCCTGTACTATGTGTCCATATCAGTTTCTTTATCCACTCTTCTGTTGAGGGACATATGGACCAGCTTTTGAAGCCAAGTCATTGGGGCTGGGCAGATAGCTCTGTGGCACAAGTGCTTGCCTGGCAAAAGAAGACATGAAACTAGGTCACTAACTTATCTTACCCCTCCTTCAGAGTCCTGCTGTCACTGTGAGAAGCTGGGGACAGAAGCCATGTGTAGTCTTCAGTGAAACCAAGCTTGCAGAAGACCTCTGGCATCAACAGCAGCCATGAGAATAAGCTCCATCAAGGAAAAAGCAAAAACAAAGAAGGCTGGACAAGAATGAACCTAGGTTAAAGCTGTTCTTAGTAAGAAGGATAAGATGAAAGGCTGAAGTTCCACCTCCGAATTGCCCACAGGGCTGTCCCTACAGGGGAGACAAGGGGCCTCTCCTAAATTTAAGCTTAAAATGGTGGGAGTGTTCATAAGCCAAAAAAAGTGTGCTCTGTGAGCTTTTACACATCCTGTTCCTCATAAAAATAGCGCTCAGGGTCTATGAAGCACTTGCTCCCAGTCAGTAAATACATTTATTATTTGTGAGTACTTTATGCTGAGTAACGTGCTTCAACTTCACTAAACTTTTATCTCAACTTGCCGAGGAAGGAGTTGAGGCTCAGAAAACGTAGTGATTTTCAAGAACCCACGCAAAAGCATTCCCAAGGAGGAACGAGCTTTTATCCTGAGTTTTTAATCCCCATTAATGATGCCTCCTTAGCTCCCCCCTGAGCTGCTGGGCCAACCACATGAGGCTGTGAGATGCTGCCGGCAGGAGACCAGCTTTGCTTGGCTGATGTACACTTCGAGCACTCCTGCAAACGAGCCTGAAACACGGTATGAGCAGGAAACCTGCATACATTCTGGTGAGGTTCTCCATATAAAAAGCATCCACACGGAAAGCAGGAGAAGGGACACAGGGTAGTCCTAGAGCACTGGTTTGGAGTTGTAAAGACTGTTTCTTTCTTAGGGGTGTCTGAGGGTTAGCAAGGCAGAGAAGCGCCTTCTTACAGAGCAGCGTGTTTCCGCGCAGAGACCGAGGATGGGTGACTCGTGTATAGCACATGCATAGAGTCTGCAAAAACCCTCGTTTAGGCATTATTTCCTTGAGTTTTGGGAGCACAGGGCAGGCTTTGTTATCGCTATTCTAGAAAATGACTGTAACTGTGAGATTCCTAGGTAATTATGAAAATGAGAATCATGACAGGACAGGTCGTGACTGATAGGTCAAGATCTATGGCATGAAAAAAAACAAGAGATGAGTCATCACTGTAGAGGGGAAAACAGGCCTCACAGAGGTTTGATGGCTCATGCAAGATGACCCAGGGGCCAGCGAGATAGCTCAGCTGTCTAAAGCAACTATAGGGACCGGAAGTTCAATCTCCGCAGCCCCACCTCTAGGGCAGGCTGAGTCGGCCATGACATGAATAAATAAATAAATAAATAGTTAAAAAAAAAAAAAAAAAAAAAAAAAAAAAAAAAAAAAAAAAAAAAAAAAAAAAAAAAAAAAAAAAAAAAAAAAAAAAAAAAAAAAAAAAAAAAGATGATCCAAGAGTTCTGGTGCAATCCAAGAGTTCTGGTGCAGGCTTAGGCCTTGGACCATGTGGCTTGAGGTGCAAACTCAAACAGGGTTAAATCTTGCTTAACTTAAGCAGAAACAGGAAGTAAATGAGATCCTAGTCTCCCCCAGGTAAGGCATTCACTTACTGTCCTCCACCATTACTCCTCTCTTACCTTTATTTCTAACCCAGAACAGGGCCTATAAGTGCTTTTAAAATATTGCTGAAAATGGTAATTGGGCATTGAAATCATGAAATCTAGGAAATTCTGCTTTTCTCCATGATACACCCTCAACCTCATCTTCTTGCTCATCTGAGCTAAAGACAATTCATTTAATTGTTAAATATTGTTGTGGTCAGAACTCAACCTATATTTTACCACAGAACAATGAGGATTTGGTTCTGAAGTGTAAATCTTCTTAACCCTTCCTTGCTACCTTGACTATCAGAAGTGCTAGGTAATACAGGTATTCGGTTTAGCCTGAGTTATAAACATGGCTACAAAATATTTATTAAGACATTAATAGAGTCTAGAAATCATATTCCACAGGAAAAATATTTATCTAAACTTTAATTTTTAAAAAATGTATGTGTTTGGTACAAGGTCTTGCTAGGCAGCTCAGACTCCTAGTGATCCTCCTGTTTCAGCCTCCCCAGTGCTGGGATTGCAGATGTGCGTTATCACACCCAGTCTTGGCGACTGATTCAGCATGCCCAGGCTGGGGCCAGCACAGCAAGGGGTACGAGGAATCAGGAATCGACTCTGGGCCCTTGCGCTTGCCTAGGCAGATGCTTAGACCACTGAGCTATCTCAGCAGCCCTGAACTTCAGTTTTTTAAAAACGAGAGTTGTATTCTGAGAACCAAGATTAAACGTTGCCTCATGCAGAACCAAAGACAAAGAACATTCCAGGAAGCCAGCTGGATGTTTATTTCCTTTCTCTCCCTAGAACTCAGAGATTTTCCCAGGTGAAAATCACACACACACACACACACACACACAGATATTTTTCTATAAGTCTCTGTCTTAGTGGTTCTTAAAGTACGGGTACTGAACCAGACTCATGAGAACCAAGCAACTTGCTAGAAATGCAGAATCCCATCCCCACAGCTGAGTCCCAGCAAGGCTGTGCTGCATTCTCTCCAGATGATTCTAATTCAGGTTTCCATTAAAGAACCACTGCCTTGTCTGAAACTCGCGTGTGCCCTTTGATGCATTAAGTGACCCATCAGTGGTCTACAACACTGTGTGTGCTCGTCTAGGTCCCCAGGCCAAGAAGATGGCTGAGGAATGGCAACAATTTAGCTTACTGTGCTATAAAATTAAATGTAAAGTACCACATTAATAGCAAGGATTATGTCTTTAAGAGAAACATTACATAAACTGCAGGAAATCTCACTCACATAAATGTCAGTGTAATAGTAGTAAAAGCAAGTGTTTAATCCATTCTTAACTTCCAGATTTTCCAATTTTTTTTTATTATGCAAAGCATACATTTTCATTTTTCTTCCTTTATCTACTGTCCAGGATCCCCACCCGTTTCTTTTATAATTCCACACAAATATACATGAGTAGAAATTCCTGGATCTTTCATGACTCTGAGATCTGAGGAAATCTTCCTATCCGCCTGCCTGCCCCCTGGTGAGGTCAGCATTAGGAGTTACGAAAAACTTCCTCGAGTCTTCAGTTAAACTCTGTCATGGACTGATTTTTCCCTGGGGATTGCCAAGGAAAACCTGCATGTCAGCTCATTCATTAGAATTCCTTTCAGTGATACCTAAATGGCTAATTCTGTACCTAGCTACAAGGGAAATGAAATCCCCAAATTTGATCAAAATTAATCAAAACAGAGGTGTGTGACTCATTCAGAAGACAAAGGACGCCTATTAAAAATGTTCCAAAAGAAGATGCACCGATGAAGCTGCTGGAGGCCACTCTAACTTGTGTTATGATCATTTAAAAGGAATTTTAAATGAGTATTTACGCTAGTATTCAATCAAAGGCACCTTGTATGACAGCCCCACATTATGAGGAATATTCATCCTGTGCCTGAAATGCACTGCACCCCCAGGCTTCCCAGTCGGCAGCTGCTGGATTGAATTTGACCTTTCCTTTAATGGCAGGATGATAATCGTATTTTGTCACTTTTTTAAAAAACAAGGTAGTTGTGAAAAGAAATAAGATCTGAACCACCGCAGACTACACATTAGAAATAACGGAAGGTAAGACATGTGGTTTGTGTTTGCTGTAGGACTCTTGATGGTCACCGATTTTTTTTTTAATGAAGCAAAATCGAGTCTAGTAACATTTAATTGCTATCTTCAATTTCTCAGTCTTGTAGCTGGTTGTGGTGGTGTATGCTTGGGACCCTAGCACTCTGAAAGAATTGGGCAGGAGGATCATAAAACCCTGTTGGTCAAAGTGAATATGAAAAACTGCCGGGAGATGTAGCTATTGTGATGCCCTTAGGTTTGGTCCTCAGTATAGGAAACAAAGAAAAAGAAAGAAGCAAAGGCCTTTTGGTCAGTGGTGGCTGAAGCATGACACTCAAGATCAGTTCAGCTTCTGGGGACAGCCACGCTCTGTGTCTGTTATGGATAGCAAATCAAACTCTCGATTTTTAAAGCTAAACTGTGCTTATGATCTTCCATCTATCACCTGCATTCACATTCACTTACAAGCCATGATAGTCAGGTTTGCTTCCCAGTCTTCTCCGATTTGACCTCAGCATGGTGAACTTCTTGGTAGAAGTTAGAAGAAATGTTTGAAGAGAAATGTGCCCGCTTAAATGCATTCTGAGATGTGGTTAGTAGCAGTCTGAATTAAATCAAGTAGTCTCAAAAGAAACCCAAAATAAAATAAATCAAGTAGTCTCTTCTCTTGCTATTAATTCCTTGTATTTTCACAGTGAAAAATGTCCGGTGAAGCTAAATGAATTTATGAAATGGCCACTTCCAGTTCCTGATGCTTTGAGATATCACTAGCATTTATGGTAGCCTTTTAGTTGCCAAAAGAGATGTTCACAAGAGTCTTTCCATGAAAACTCATCAGACCTTACGAATTATTGCCTTTTTGATTGACAGTCTGTTAGAAGGAACATCTGAAAATAAGAGCATTCAACATTTCCACTAGACAGCAGGATGGGCACAGAAAGCCCCAGTTAAGTTTGAGTTTGCAAGGGCAACTGGAGCGCCCTCCTGGTTTGCTTAGCTTCCATGAGTCCGCCTGTACACATCACCTGTATGGAAAAGGAATTTCATCCAGGAGCGCACACTGGACGGTACCACTTGAGAGAGAAGTGGTTAAAATAACTGGACATGAGGGCCCTGCCTACAGAGCACCTGTTTGGTACAGTCCAAAAATAATAGCTATGAAAACATGAATATCTATTTTGAATGTCCTCCGGCAGAGAGACAGAGAGCCATGTTAATTTAATGTCCTCTCCTAAATGTTAGCAGCAGTGTAGAAATGGACGCTCTCATCCCTGTAATCAGTTGCATGGTGCACAAGGGCAACGGTCTCTTGAGCCTCATCTGCGAGCTAATCTTTCATTTCATAGCAGATCTTTCCATATCAAACAACACAAGTGACTTAATTTGCATGACAGGATTTGTAACGGGGCAAATCTAGTGTCAAAGTCGATTAAAGATTACACCAGAGAACTATCATAATCAGTCCTCTAATGAGCCTAAATAGTACATGTAAAGTCTCCCCTCTTTGCCATTCCAGTCATGTATAAAAGGGAATGTATTTCTTTTCATCGATGAACTGGTCCTTTGGTTTGCACATTACGCCCTACGTTGAGCTAAAGTCATGTCAGTCTGGTTTCAGAGGGAGAGAAAGGGAAATAATAAAGCAAACATCACTTCACAAATGACATTGCTTGGTATAAGCCAACGTTTGAAGCCCTTAATTCTTCTAATCTGCAAAATAGTCAATGCTAATGGGTTTTTGCCTTTGTGAAGGCTGATGCATAGAAAGAAAAACTTTAATGAGCTGCCTGGGCCGTGTGCTTACAGATACCTGTCAAATGTCTGTCATCTTAGCTATCGCTGAGGCATTATAAAGAAAGTAAGAAGGAAGGAACGACAGTATTTGTACAAGCATTTTCATGCTAAAATGGCACAATTTTCTTCCTGTCATAATTTCATTGTATCTGGAAGTCAGGAAAGCTTAACCCTTTCCCTAGCATGTCCTGGGTAGTTGTGTCGCACGATCTTGGCATGAGCAGTATAAAAACAGCCCTGTGATTTTGTAAACAGTATCTTCTATTAAATTTGTTTTCAAAAATGGAATTACCTACATTTTAAAAAATGGTGACAACAAACTATTTGAATCAATTGCTTCAAATCAATTGCTCCCAGGGAGACCAGGAGTATATTAAATGCAAAAACTCTGTAATGTGTGGGGCTGTCATTTGAATCAATTCTGTCTGAGTTCTTAATTTAATATTTCTTTGTATCTTTGTATGCCTAATACACATGCCAGGGCAATCAGGTCAACAGACTCCCCTTATCTCACCTTCCATTTTATTCAAAAGTACAGGCAATGCAAATGTATCTTATTATCCAGGCACGCGCTACAAGAAGGTTGTGTTAGCTTTATGTTCTGGGACACAATCATAAAAATGCAATATGAGTTAAACCTTGGCAGGAATGAAAAGTCTCTGTCCAGGTACGTGTTGTTTTTCCCTTTACAAAAAAAAAAAAGGAAAGGAATAGACACATGTGCATAAGTACACACACATGTACATACCCAGAGAAGAACTTGCAAGTTTGAAGTCGCAAAGAAAGAAGAGCCTTTAACCCTTCCTATTCCCCCTTGTTTCCAGCCATAATGGAAGGGTACCATTTTCTGGCCATTTTTGTTGGGCCCACCCCTCATGCCTAAACAAAAGATAGAAAGAAAGGGAAAGGTCGTGATTCCCAGAAGAGAGGGCGCCTCTAGAGCTCGCATTAGCTCAGGACCTCAGTTTGGCTTTTCCCCCGCTTCTTCTGCACACAAAAAAGGCTTGTGTATAATTGCTAAACATTGCAAAAAAAATCACATGTTGGGACAATCCTCAAAGTTTATAATGAAATGGTAGGGATAAGATAATGGCAGTCAGGGCCCGGCAGGATGGCTCAGTGGTCTAAAGCGCCTGCTTAGGAAAGCTTAGGCGGCTGCAGGGACCGCAGTTTGATACCCAGCACCACATGCTGTGCCAGCCCTGCCCTCAGGGCAGGCTAAGCCAGCCATAAAAATAAATAAACAAACAAAAGTTCTGAAACAAGAAATAAATAAAATAAAGTAAAATAAAATCTTTTAAAAAAAGAATGGCAGTCGTTTGTATCTGTGAATGTTATCAACAACCCTGACTTGCAATATTGTCTTGTGCAGTATCAGATTTTTGCAAAATATGAGGATAGCTATGTATCTCCAAGGTCAGCTAAATTCCAGTGAGCTCAAAGTGTTGCATGAGTCTAAGTCCTTTAGAGCAGTGGTTCTCAACCTTTCTAATGCCATGACCCTGAAATACAGTTCCTCATGTTGCGGTAACCCCAAACCAAAAAACAATTTTGGTGGCTACTTCAAAACTGTAATTTTGCTACAGTTATGATTGGAAATGGCTTTAGGTGACGCCAGTGTTTTGATCATTCGACCCCCGCTGGGGTCGCCACCCACAGGTTGAGAACAACTACTCTAGAAGATCCCAAGCATTAATGATGATATCCAGAAATACAATGTCATCCTCAATGGTTCATGGCAAGGAGTCCCTAGGGCGCTTCTGCTCTCACAGTTCCATTCCCTTCCAGGGAGACATATGGGGCATCACAAAGCAGAGCCCTCTTGACTTGGACTCAGAGCCCTGTCATAATACCTGGACTTTAACTTGTTAGCTTTTTCTCCCCTGTTACAACCTAAAGAGAACAACTTTAATGAGCTCACTGGGCTGCATTGTTTCCCAGAAAAAAAAAATAATAATAATAATGGTTGTGACTTGAAGGAGGAAGTATTAAATGTTTATGCTGCAGGTAAAATCCCAGGGCTCTAATTTGTTCTCCTTCACCCTGCTTCCTTTTCCCAGAGTAGTGAGTCAAAACAAATCCAAGGAGAAGGCAAATTTTAGTCAAGTGGCATTAAAATTTCAAATGAGATAAACCAGGCCAAGAGCACTAGAATACAGATGCCTCTAGCATTCAGGGCCTCAGATGCGGCCAAGACCGGGGTCTCCAATTAGACAGCTCTTAAGATTGGGTTTACTGAAAAGAAATTAGGCCAACATTAATTTGGAAATGAACTGTCTTAACACCCTGTGGTAGAGATACTCAGCTACATTGAAAAGAAAGAAATTCACTTCACCAGCATAAAAAGCATCCTCCTTGGACCTTATTCCAATTTCCAAACAAGTAGACCGTTTAAGTTAAAAATGAGCAGCAGAGCCAACTTCTGTGGCTGTGGGGTCTTTATTTATTTAACAAATATTTATTGAGAACCCTTAGTTGGCCAAGTCCTAAGCCACAGAGTCCTACTCTGTCATCTGACCTACCCTCCTGACGGCAGCAGACAGGCATTCCCCAAAGTTTCGAAGCTTTCTTTCTTCAAAATTCTGGTCTCTGTAAAAAAGTATTTGTGGGCCAGAGAGATAGCTCAGCCCTCTAAGCACCTGCCTAGCATACAAAGGTACTAGATCCCTGGTACCACATGCCTTGCTGGTGCCAACCCAGGGCATGCCAAGCTAGCACTAAGACCCCACATGGCTATAATCCCAGCACTGGGGAGGCTGAGACAGGAGGATGAGTCTAATTTGTATAGCAAGATCCTGTACCAAATACAATAATAATAATAATAATAATAATAATAATAATAATAATAAATTACCAATGGAGCCCCATTTATTAGTAACATAAAAATCTATCAAAGAACCCAGCTGCCTAGATGGTTCAATGTTACTTTTGTTGTTATGGCTTTGTGGGTTTTTAAAAAAATAAACTAGGAGCCTGGATCACCTTCCAGGTGGATGTGTACTTTTAATCACTCTTGACTTATATTTCCATCTCTATTTATCAGGACCCCCTCCAACCCAACCATTGTGTCCAGTTCCGGAGACTTCATGCCATATGGAAAATAGAGGCCCCCACCATCAGCGCACAAGCTTGAGCAACACACATCAGCTCGCACTTGGCAAGAGGAATGATTCTACCTTCCACGCCTGATTGTTCCCATAAGGCACAATGTGAGCCCCAAGACTATGAGCTGTGTTACTAAACAATGCTTTGCACCACCCCACCCGCCCCCCCGCAGCAGCCGCAGCAGCGCCTGCAGTGAAAGGCTCGGCCATGTGGATCTCAGAGTCCATTTTCCCGGCGGTCCTCAACTCGCCTTCCTCTGAACACTCCTCCTGTGACCTGCTTGCTCTACCTCTGATCTGCTGCGCCCCAGAGGCTGTCACAAGTCTCCCTCCTTCCCAGGAGTTGAACACACAATAGAGAAAGGGCCCTGGCTGGGAGGTTCAGCCGCCATTAACCCCTACCAGCTGTGCCTGTGGGGAGCCTTCTGGTCTGAATGTCCTTTCTCTGCGGCCGCCTTCATGCCACTAATCTAAGCATTGTTGGGGAGGAATGCTGACAGGAGAAAAGAAATTTTTCTTGTGTCCATGCAAGTGTGTGTATCCATGTGTAAGTGAAGGAAGAGTGAAGGCTAATTTCTATAGTTGGCATGAATGGAGGGATTGGGAAAAAAAACTAGTTAAAATGTGTTTACTTGCTTAAAAGGCTCAGTCAATTTAAATAATTTCAGTAGTGTGTTCTATTTTTTTTAGGGAGGGGGGAGAAACTAGTTACTATTATAATTTTCTTTAAATCCCTTGAGATGTTTGGGCATGTTTAAGACTTTTAAAAATCATTGCCAGCTGAAAAAAAAAAATCGAATTGAAATTCTTAAAAATACTGGCATAAAGTTACAAACACACAGAATTACTCAGTTCTAATGGACCTTAAGAAATCAGAGAAAGAGAACTGGTTATAGAGCTCACATTTCCTTTAGAGAAACCATTCATGCTTAATGCTTAGGAAAGTTTAAAAAAAATATATGTATATATATATTACAATTGAAATAGAAGGAATTTAATTTTATCAACCACCCTTCATGTTTCAAAGTAAAACTCCATATTTTTTTAAATAAAAATTTTCAGTGAACCTGGTAGTTCAATAAGGAACATGATTTTCTTTTCAGTTTTAGAGAAGACATTCAGACAAAGACATGCAGCAGTAACTTTGCAAACTTAGAAAGCCAGGAGAGTGGCAATGATGACTAGAATGCTAATTATGTCAGCAGGCAAATATCTTACTTTTAAAAATATTTATATGATCATGATCTTTATAAATTTCTCTTTTCTTTTTTCAAGAGCCCAGACATTGAAGAGAAGTATTGCTTCAATGTAGTGTTTCGTGTTATCATGGGACAAAGTTCTGTAAAAGACAACAGTTGGCCTGGTTCAAGTCAAATCAAGAATAATTCATGTAGAAATGTCTTTTCTGGGCAATTAGATATACCGTAGTAGGGCAACTGTCTGATATAATAAAGCTCCACTTAGCAGCTGTCCCTGTGTCTAGACATCTACAATCACAGGTCCTTATGACAGCCACCAGGAGAGAATGTGCTCCTTGCTGGCTCTAGCCATGAAAATCCAGTGTCATCATTGCTTATAACTTTATGATCTTATCATGTGACTATAATAAAATAGATTTAATTTCATGAAATAATTCTTTTGTAAATTTGAAGGTAAAGATTTACATATATGGTGAGTGTGGTACCAGGTACACTTTTTCAGAATATTAGCGGTAAACACCTGGGCATTCATTGGATTGAGGTGCAATGTGCTGATAAATCCAAACCAAAACAACAATAGAAAGGAAGAGCTCGTGTCTCCCATTCTTGTACCCATCTCCCAGCCATTTGAGTTTTTTTGTTTCCACAGGAGTAAAGTATCTTAGAAAGAAAATGAGTGTGCTAACCTACGGATTGATGGAATAGTTGAGCATAATGAAGCAATTTTAATTTTTCTCATTAGTTCATCATCCACCCACATTTAGCAAATACTTATTGAGTTTTTTTAATATGCAAGACATAGTTGCCAGGGCCTGGCAGGATGGCTCAGTGGTCTAAAGCACCTGCTTAGGAAAGCTTAGGCGGCTGCAGGGACCGCAGTTCAATCCCCGGCACCACATGCTGCACCAGCCCAGCCCTCGGCAGGCTGAGCCGGCCATAAAAATAAATAAACAAACAAACAAAAGTTCTGAAACAAGAAGAAAAAAAAAAGACATAGTTGCCAGCCATTTTAGAGTTCAAAAGTCAAATTCTACGCATGATAGGTTTTCAAGAAATATCTTGCTTGATGTGAGTGTTGATATGTTGTATACAGTGGTTTCTCGGTTCATGAACTTAATTCTCTTTTTTTTTTTTGGCAGAACTGGGGATTGAACTCAGGCCCTTGCACTTGCCAGGCAAGCGCTTATTCTGCTGAGCTATCTCCCCAGCCCCATGAACTTAATTCTTTCTATGACTCTGGTTTCTATCCTTGCAATTTGGTTGCAACCAGAAACATGGAATAAATCCCGTGACTGGAATCATGGAAAGTGTTAAGTTGGTGAACAGAGATACCACTGTAAATAGCTGTAACATGATGTGGAAGTACAATAAAGCTTTCTGAAGGCAGGTGTTATCACCCCCAAAACACATCCTGATTTCACCCAGCTGTCATGGTTATTAAAACGGACAAGCATTTCGCATCTTTGTCCTGGCCCCATTTATATGACTAGTAGTTCTCTGAAGCAAAAGAATATAATTTCCATCAAGTATAATCTCAAGACATGATCCTTAGGATTTCTCTAGATTGGAGTAGCTATCTGGACATGAGCTGTGTCTCCATATTCTCTTATCTTGGGAAGTATTTGGAGAGAGAGAGAAGCCATTGGGTACTTAAGAGATTTCATAGCAGAGAAATATTGGAGGGTCTGAGTGTGCTTACCCCTTAGCAAATGGTGAAGGACCTGTGTGGTGAGGATGTGAACCTTGGGGTACAAAGCGTTTATTCCATCCAGGGTTATTAGAAGAATGAGCAAATGGTTGGTACATCTAAGTGATTTACGTTCATCCACTTTATTCCCTTTTGCAAAAGCATACTCACTAAAGATAGTAGGAATACTAAGGCATTGTTTCAGAAATTCTATTTGCCTTTATAAGTAAATAGCCAAGAGAACCCCTTGCTGTTTAGAAATCTGTAGTAATACAAAGTAAAATTGTTTTAACTTTATTAATACTAAGTGCAGGGGCCTGGAGAGATAGCTCAGAGGAATAAGCACTGACCTAACAAGTACAAGGACCTGAGTTCAATTCCCCAGCCCCACATGCCAGGTGTGCTTTCTTGGACCCAGATGTAGTATAAATAAAGTTTAAAAAAAAATACTAAGAGCAGTGCTACCTTAGTTCGTGGAGCCCTCTGTTAGTGAACATTTGGCTTGCAAAGAGAAGAGGTCAGCAACATTTCGCTTCCCTTCATGCACCCCACATCTGATGACGAACGCAACTGCGGCCATCTTTCCTGAAGGGGAGGGAAGGAGCACAAATATGGCCACCTTCCCCAGAATCGTGGAATACATTAAGTTGGTGCACTGAGGTACCATTGTCGTACGTGGGACCTGTACTCTCCTGCTTCCCTTTCAGAGGGCTGACAGATGCTAAACATTGAGAAGAAATCATTTCAAAGTTAATCCGATGGCTGGAGTCAGCGGAGAAGGGACCGACCTCAGCAGTACCTTTGTGCCTCCTGGCAAATGGCAAAGGGTTGCTTTCACTGTGATTCAAAAGAATAAAGAAGGGCCCGGCAGGATGGCTCAGTGGTCTGAAGTGTCTGCTTAGGAAAGCTTAGGCAGCTGCAGGGACCGCGGTTTGATCCCCGGCAGCACATGCTGCGCCAGCCCTGCCCTCAGGGCAGGCTGAGCTGTCCATGAAAATAAATAAAACAAACAAACAAAAGTTCTGAAACAAGAAAAATAAAATAAAAAGAATAAAGAAGAAGCCATCATTTCACAGTAGTCTAAAGGGTATGTGTAGGGCTGGAGAGATAGCTCGGCATTCTACGCACCTGCCTGGCACGCACTAGGTCCTGAGTGTAATCCTGGTACCACATGCTGTGCTGGCTCTGGACATGTTGATCCTGAAACCAGGTGTGGTGGCTCATGCCTGGAATCACAGCCCTGAGGATGGTGAGACAGGAGGATCACTCTGAATCCAAGTTGTACCGCGAGACCCTGTACCAAAGAAATAAAGCAATGAATAAATATTAAAAATAAGTGAATAAAGGGGAATTGCAGACTCAGTAACTCAGCGTGTTTCTCAGCCTCGTCTCCCTCTCCCTGGCCCTGAGCGTCTCACCTTCAGCAGATGGTCCTACTCCCGGGTATTTCGTACGAGCTCTGCCAGTTTTGTCTCTCTCTCCAGGCTGCTCCCTCCTCCCCTCTGCTCCCTGAATCTGCCCATGAAGATCTTACTCACCCCTCCAGCTCCCATCCAAACTGTTTCCTTCCAACTAGATTTCATCTTTTAAAAAATTATCCTGACCTTTTGTGGCAAGCAGTTCACCAGTATCTAGAAAACTCTCTTAAATACACATAATACAGCAGTTTTACATCAAAAAAGAACAAATACACTTGTGCATAAGGCATGCACATGGATGTACATCATGGTAAGATGATAAAATAGAGAAGTAGGTGAGTGCTCATCAGTAATGTTTAAATTATATGTATCTACTTGGTGGAATTTTTACAGCCAATAAAAAGAAGATCAATGGGTACTGACAAGAAAATAATTTTATCTTAAATATTACAGCAATAAAAGTGAAATTGCAGAATATAGAGTAGAATATAACCCCTTTTATTTGGAAAGAGGGAAGAAAGAGGAAAGGAGAGAAACACAAAGGCTACTTAGGTAAATGTTGACAAATTTACACACATATGCACTGAGAAACCTCCAGAAGGATGGATAATAAAGTGGATAGTGGTGTCTACCACTGGAGATAAAAGAGGATACAAAAGGCACCTACTTGTTTTTTTAAGAATTTTTTTTCTTGTTTCAAAACTTTTGTTTGTTTATTTATTTATTTTTATGGCCGGCTCAGCCTGCCCTGAGGGCAGGGCTGGTGCAGCATATGGTGTTGGGGATCGAACTGCGGTCCCTGCAGCCACCCAAGCTTTCCTAAGCAGGCGCTTTAGGCCACTGAGCCATTCTGCCAGGCCCCCACTTATTTGTTTTTAAAGTTTACATTGCTTTGCAAACTTTAAAAATTCCTCCATTGAACTTCACCGTTTTTTTTTCCACACATGGTATATGTGTTGGAAATATTTCACCAATTATAAGATCTTAGGATCTTTGAAAAAAAGAAAGCATGTTTTCTTCGCATCTTCATGGTTCTTTTGCTATATAATCCATATATAGGCATTTTATTTATTTTTATTTTATTTATTTATTTATTTATTTATTTATTTATTTTTGTCTTTTTGAGATAGGGTCTCACTATGCAGTTCAGGCTGGCCTTGAGCTCACTTTGGTAGCCCAGGCTGGTCTCGAACTCGCACTGATCCTCCTGCCTCAGCCTCCCGAGTGCTGGGATTACAGGTGTGCGCCACCACGCCCGGCTTATATATAGGCATTTTAAAGCACCAAACCCCAATGTATTATCTATAAACAAAACCTTTGGAAGATAATTAGGCTTAGATGGGTCACGACGGTAGTGCCCTCATGCTGGGAGAGTGTCCTTAGGAGAAGATGAGACTTCAGAACCCTCTCTAGCATGTCCTCATGCGAGCGCCCATCAAGCAGGCCGCTGTCTGCAAGGAAGAGGATTCTCCTGAGGTGTTCATTTGGTTCCCGTCAGCACCCAGCCTCCGGAACTGTGAGAAGTAAATGTCCCTTGCTTAAACCACCACTGTAGGTTATTTTGTTACAGCACCTCAAGGTGACTGTCGCATCCCTGTGGTCATCATCATTGTTCCTCCTAAAGGTTTGAGGTGTTATCTACTGAACTGAAGATAAGAGTTCAGTAGATAACTTTCACTCTACCGTTGGACGTTGCCCGGAGTTTCCTCCAGATCTAGTGCAAGGCCTAAGAACACTCAAGCATGGTAAGCAATATCTGCCAGAGGAGGCAGAGCAGAAGGACTTGTACACGGGCCCTCTCCTCCCTCTTCTGTCCCATTTCACTTCTCTCAAACCTGGATATACGTATGAATCAGAAGTGAGCGTGGAGGGCTGGGGAGACAGCTCGGTGGATTAAGTGCCTGCTTTGGCAAGCTCAGCTACCAGGGTTCGTCCCCAGTTCCACGTGCCGAGCCAGCTCCACACGCAGGGCGCAGGACGTGCTGAGCTGGCAACTGAGTCTGAGCATGGTGGCGCACACCGGTAATTCTAGCACTGGGGAGGCTGAAAAGAGGATGATCACTATGCGTCTGAGCTACACAGTGAGACCCTGTACCAAACACAGAAGGGGGGGAGAAAGAGTGAATACGGGAGACAAAAACAAAATTAAAAACCCAAAAATGATCTTTTAAAACTCTTATTTGTAATAGACAAATAATAAGAAATAAATAAAACTCAATCTATTAGACAACAGTAGCAAAATTTAACTATTTAGCACATCTAACTGCTTCCTCTAAAGCAATAAAATTCATTAAGAACTAGCTGTCCTTGGGACCCGGCAGGATGGCTCAGTGGTCTAAAGCACCTGCTTAGGAAAGCTTGGCAGCTGCAGGGACTGCGGTTCGATCCCTGGCATCACATGCTGTGCCAGCCCTGCCCTCAAGGCAGGCTGAGCCGGCCATAAAAACAAATAAACAAACAAACAAAAGTTCTGAAACAAGAAAATAAATAAAATTCTAAAAAAAAAAAGAAGTAGTTCTCCTGTGTGCACCATATTGTTTTCCATGTTTTCAACAGCTTATCATCAATGGTCTGAAATATTAGACAGAAAATTCCAGAATACACATTTTCTTTCTTTCTTTCTTTTTTATTTTTGCAGAACTTGAGATTGAACTCAGGTCCTTGCATTGGCCAGGTAAGTACTCATTCTACTGAGCTATCTCCCCGCCCAAATGCTTTATGAATTTGAAATAACTTTTCACATAGTATATTATCATAGTCAGTGTTTTGTTATTGTAGCTGCTATTCTTTTAATGTGCCTAACTCATAAATTAACCTTTACTCTTTATCATATATATATATATATATATATATATATATATATATATATATATACATATATATGAAAAAACCTAGTATATATGGGATCTGCTCCTATCCATAGTTTCAGGCATTCACCAGGAGTCTTGAAACCCATCTCTCATGGATAAGAGGGACTACTTTACTGCTCTCAGTTTTGCCGCTAGGCCTATTCTCCTTGCTGTTCTAAAAGGGAGGACATGGAGTGAAAATGCGTTAAGAGATGAAATTTTACAGTCCAGTGGAATTGACTTCAGATTAATCTCTTCATGGAACAAACAACCTTGGAAATGTCATTTAAGTTTTCTGATCTCCAGCTTGCTCATCTGTAAAATGGGCCAAAAACATCTATTTAATGAACATTGTTTTTAGGAGCTGAAGAGATAGCTCCGTAGCACAAGTGCCTGTCTGGCAAGTGCAAAATTGTGAGTTCGAATCCTGGTCCTGCAAAAACAAATGAACAAAAAAATCCATTGTTTTCAGAATTATATGAATCAGTTCAAAGTATCTAGAAAGTTATTAGTATCTGTTCATAGCCGTGGGTACCTCTTCTGACTGAAACTGACTACCCACTAGCCTTCACCTGCCACCAGGCCCTTCTGTACCCAGGGTCTTCCTCTGCTACCCTGTCCTGAAATCACCCTGTGTTGGCTTAGGGCGAGGGTCAACTGCATCCCTACCTCAGCTCAGCTCTCTGTAGGGCTCCTCCTGCCCTCATCCTCCTCTGATGTGGCCAGTGCCTCTCTCAACTACCTGTTCCCTCCTAGAAACTCTAACCAATCCCAAGTTCTTGCTTGCTACCTCAAAGCTCAGAAAGTCTTAAAACCTAAAGCAGTAAAATAATTTGGGAACAATTCAGGGTTGACGCCCCAGATCATCCTTCTTAGTCTGTAAACAATTTGTACCCAGCACTGTGGGCTCTGGTAGGGAGTTGGGGCCATGATGACTATCAGAAGTCATTCTGTACACTCTGTGTGGCAATGCTACCTACAGAACCACTTTTAATACGGTGGTTCCATGGGCAGATTCCCGTTGACCTTCAACTGATTTAGGCATCTCTTAGAAAGGAAATCGTCTGCAATTTCTCTTAGAAACATCATTGTCTGCACAGTAGTTGGATGAGCCAAACTATTTGATGAGTGTTGCTAGTTTAGCAGGCTCGGCCAGCAGAGCACGTCAGATCAGGAGTCTTGAAATGCATTTCCAATGCACTGTAACCCTGGCACTAACTCACACATTTGAAACGTGTATTGAGCATCTGCTGTGCAGCTGAGTTATCTGAGGCACCGAGGATAGAGCAAGGGACAGGATAGACAAGGGAACTGTCCTGGGTCACGTTCTAGTCTGGCAGGAAATGAAACAACTTCACATGGAAATCAGCAGCGCTGAGAAGACATCAGGGACTGACAATAGCAAGACAGAGTGACCTTAGAGATGGGCCCAGGGAAAGTGTCTCTAACCAGGGGGACATCAGAAGTAAGATGTGAATGAGGAGAAGCCACAGAGAAACCTGGCAAAAGCATGTTCTAGGCAGAACTAGTCAGTGTTGTCCAAGTTGCTTGATATTCAGCCTTTCTTGAGTCTCACTTTGCAATTAATTTTCTAAAAAAAAGGTACTGCTTCTTTTTTTTTTTTTGTAGTACCAGGGATTGAACTTAGGACCTTGCACTTGCCAAGCAAGCACTTATACCACTGAGCTCTCTCCCTGGACCTAAAAAAAAAAAGTTTCTATTCCTCACCTTGTCAACAGAAAATATTTCTGTCACTGTGACTTCCAGAGAGGGCCAGGCAGAGACAAAAGAATGGGCACTCTCAGCTTTCTTTTTCCCTTTGAGAAAATTATGAAAACCTTCTAAACAAGAGTGAACACAGAAGCATACTGCCACTGATAGATTATTGACAAAATGACTAATGCTAAGTAGTATGGCCATTTCCTGGTATTTTTATCAGATCCCAGACTTTCACCTAGCCTACTATCTGTAGTACTAATTTTCAAATTGAAATATTTCAGTAAGATAAAGATATTTGTCTGTAATCCAATTCTAGCACAAGTGGGCCGGAGAGATAGCTCAGTGGACTAGGCACCTTTCTGGCAAGCACAGGGTCCTGAGTTCAATCCCCTATACCACACACACACACACAAAATTATAGCATAGGCTTCAACTGAAGATTTAGTAATGTCACTCAAGAATATTTTAAAAGGCATATTCAGGGTATACACACCGGCAAAAATTCTAGTTAAGACAGCCCTCTATCTCCTCAAAGAAAATTTTATCAACTGAGATTAGTAAGCTACTGAGTCCGACATGGCACAAATGCACGAGGAGAGGATGAGCACTGTGGTGACCCCCTCCTTCACTGTGGTGTGCTGTCACCATGAGCCATCAGAGTCATGGCTCGTCCTTGGTGGCAGGGTGCTTATGTCCTCATAAATCCTTTGGAAATCGGAAATATTCTCAAAGTGTGAATAAGTATGTAATATATCTAACCTACTGTGTTAGTGAATTTCTCATTGCTGAGACATAATACACAATACAGTTTTTTTTTTTTTTTTTTTTTTGTCTTTTTGAGACAGGGTCTGGCTATGCAATTCAGGCTGGCCTTGAGCTCACTTTTGTAGCCCAGGCTGGTCTCGAACTCGCACCAATCCTCCTGCCTCAGCCTCCCGAGTGCTGGGATTACAGGCATGCACCACCACGCCCGGCTTAATACCTACAGTTTTAAAAAGGAAAGGTTTAGTTTGATTCTAATTGATTGTTAGGAGGATTTGGTCCATGGCCAGCTGGTTCCCAGGCAGAGAAGTCATGGTGGAAGAGTGTGATGATGCCAAAGGGTGTAGTTCACAGCAGCCAGGGAGCAGAGCTTCAGAACAGTGCCAGAGAGACATGGGCGAGGGGCCATCCATACTACCCAGGGCCACTGTGATAGTGCTTTACTCATCTGTTGGGCATTTCTTAATCCAGTGGAGAGGGCATAGCAGGGAAAACAGCCACACTTACAGGTACCATGGCTTACACCACAGTGCACTGTAGTGTAATTGTTTCTCTCCCTGATCCTGTAGCTAACTGGGAGCCACCGCATTGGTGCTACTGCCCGGCTTTGCTAGCTTCCTACTCCATGTCGCTAGCTTGGGGAAGGCCAAGTGCAAGACCTGAAACATGATTCCCCTGCAGGTATCTTGCTTTGGCCCTAAATTACACCATGTAGACCAAGCTAAGTGGAAAGGTAGGAGGACTTGAAGGCAACAGGCTTGGTTCCGGCTCTACCTGTCACCCTACAGCGTAGCCCTTACTGTCTTCCTGGCTCTTCCCTAGCTCCATATGAAGAACAAGTCTGCTTTCTGTCTTCCATGCAGCTTGGTAATTGACCTTGAATGGTGCTTTTCAAGGCTCTTCTGTTAAATGCTGGGCTGCTTTTCCCTGGTGAAAAGTTTTGTTGTGGTTTATTGGCATATGTTTATAATACATGATCTTCACATTAACTTTGGTAGGTTGCACGATGAAATCTATGTGCAGCACCGGTAGATAAAACTGGAACTTGAGCCCAGCAGGATGGTTAGTGGTCTAAGGCGCCTGCAGGCGGCTGCAGGGACCATGTTTCGATCCCCGGCACCACATGCTGCGCCAGCCCTGCCCTCAAGGCAGGCTGAGCTGGCCATAAAAACAAACAAACAAAAGTTCTAAAACAGGAAAAAATAAAAAATAAAAAAAGATAGAACTGGAGCTCTGCCAGTTGTTAGGGTCCCTGTCTTTACTTTGAGCACCTAAAACATCTTTCCAGGCTTTGCAAACTGCTGCTACGACTGCTAAGAGGCCACAACTGCTATTCTTTTTTAAAATTTTATTGTTTTTTTTCTTGTTTCAGAACTTTTGTTTGTTTATTTATTTATTTATATGGCCGGCTCAGCCTGCCCTGATGGCAGGGCTGGCACAGCATGTGGTGCCGGGGATCAAACTGCCATCCCTGCAGCTGCCTAAGCTTTCCTAAGCAGGTGCTTTACACCACTGAACCAACCTGCCGAGGCCCAACAACTACTATTCTTAACATAAAATAAATCAAGACTGAAACTATCTGAGTAATAGTAAGGGTGTATTATTTCATGAAAAAAAAATGGCATCTTTGCTCAACAAGTATTTGATCAGCAAAGATTCAATGCCCATGTGACTGATAGGAGAACGGACACAAAGAGATGAAAGCTATTTTTGTAGTGGAACTTGTATTCTAGAAATTAGATAGATAGATAGATAGATAGATAGATAGATAGATAGATAAAATTTTTTTTCAGGACTGAGGTTCAAACTCATGAACTTGCACTTGCCAGGCAGGCACTTATGCATGGAGCTATCTCCCCAGCCTCAGATATGTTAAATATATATGGAAAGTGTATTATAATTACATATATAGATCTTAAATATATAGCATGGGTTTGCATATGTAAAGAAATAATTCTGAAAGTCACTGAAATCTCTTCAACAGATCTCGAAGTTCACAGAGTCAGAGTTATTATTGTTATTATTATTATTATTATTATTATTATTATTATTTTGTATTTTAGTACGGGGCTTACAGGGTAGATCGGACTCATTGCGATCCTCCTGGGTTCAGCCTCCCGAAAGCTGGAGTTACAGGCCCGCAACCACGCCCAGTCCCAGTCACCCTCTCAGCTCTCCATGGGGCTGGGGCTGGCACTGCCCAGCTGGCTGCTGCATCTGCCTAAGCAGGCACTTTAATCCACGAGCCATGTGGTTGCCCCCAGAGCTGTTCTAACACTGATTAAAAATTTCAAGCTTTAAAATTCTGTGTAGGGCTGGGGAGATAGCCCCATGGCATAAATGCCTGCCTGGCAAGCGCAAAGTCATGAGTTCAAACCCCAGTCCCGCTCAAAAATAAATAAATAAATAAATAAATAAATAAATAAATAAATAAATAAATAAAATTCTGTGTAAACCTTTTACACACTATTTCCTCAATAACACTTTAAAACATTTAATGATGCTATTGATAAGCTAAGAAAGATAATTGATAGAGTTCCTATTTGGAAATAAAACTGTTAACCCCCATATTGCCTGGCCTAATGTGCTAATATCACAGGAAGACTGACTGGGTTCTTGCTGTCTGAAATTGGACTGAGGCCCCTAGAAATCAATGTTCACCCGAATACTATGGGAATCCAAATAAGAAAACACATCTCCTCTCTCCTGATCTTTTCTTTCATTTCTTCACTCAACTCAACATCCACCCTGCCTCCATCCCCGCTGAATCTTTTGGTCCCCATAGCTAGAGTGACTTCTCCTTCCGTACTAATTTATTTATCATGACTTGTACTGTGGCGCGTCTTGTCAAACTTCTATTTGAGACCAATCAGCCTGGGCCCTTGTGAGATGCAGACACCCGTCCAATAGGTGTAGGATCGACCTAAAGTCATTGCACTTCCAGCCAGCTCTAGGTGACTGTCATGTTGCCAAGGGTACCCGGATGGTAGAGCACTTACACACGCGCACAACCCCACGAGTGTGAACACAGGCTTCTTGCTGCTTGATCAGCATGTGGAGGTCAGGTACTGTGATTTGCTCTCTTCCAGCCTTTTGCTGATGGTAAGGAGCCAGGGAGTTTGTGTGCTGTGTTCTAGAAAATTTATGCAACTAATCACGGAGATGGCTGTGTCACAACCATTTGAACAAAACATTGTGAAATGACAGGATCAACGTTAATCACCTCCACTATTTCCTAGCTGGCATTTCCATCAGCTTTACTTGTTCATGGTGGCCCTGAGTAAGTAGCACAAGAGGAAGTGTCCATTGTAAGCAGGGACACAGCATCAGGGGCATACAATACCGCAGCACCATGCCACAACTAGCTTGTAGAGAAATACTGCACATAAGAAATATTCTTCTCTACAAGAAACACTAAAAATGGAAAACTGGGGACTGTTTATTTCCATTATGGAATTTTATTCACTTAAAAAAAAAGTCTTTAAGACTTCTTTAAATTATAAGTTTTCAGCTACATGTTAGTAGGTGGAATTCAGCTCATATCTGTAATTTAGAAGTGAGAAATTAGTTGCTAGCATTTAAAATTAGAGTAACTTCGCTTAACAATTTGTATTTTTGGCTCCTCTTAAAAATTCAGAATATGTTGGATCACTGGATCTTCTGTTCCTCTCTGAATTATGAGAGCCTGTAGCTCTCAGAAACGACCTGAGTTTCCCACTGATGACGCTGCTGTTGCCACCCTAGGCTGGGGGTTGGTGGACCCTTCACTGTACAGTACGGTCCCTTCATGTGCTTCTGTTATGACTGGACTTGTGAGTCCATCAACTCGTACCCGTGTTTACTTGGCCATTCTTAGTCTGTCTTCTACTTTTCTGCCAGTGAATACGCTTTAGTCATCAGAGTAGTGATTTTCTTCATACTTGACTCTTTAACTGGTAGCTATATCTCTTCTTTTTTAAATTTTTTATTTTATTTTATTTATTTATTTTCTCTTGTTTCAGAACTTTTGTTTGTTTATTTATTTATTTTTATGGCCGGCTCAGCCTGCCCTGAGGGCAGGGCTGGCGCAGCATGTGGTGCCTGGTATCGAACCACGGTCCCTGCAGCCGCCTAAGCTTTCCTAAGCAGGTGCTTTAGATCACTAAGCCATCCTGCCAGGCCCTGTATCTCTCCTTTTGAGCACAGACATTTTGAATCCACTAGATGTATAAAACACTTAACAGAAACAATCACAAACTACATGAGAAAACTTCATAGACCTATGTCTGCAGTCTTTTTTTTTTTTATGACACAGAATCCCATGAAATTGCCTAGGGTAGACTTGAACGTGCAGTCCTCCTGCTTTATCTTCCCAGGGCACTGAGATTACACCCTGTACCCTCAGGGCCAACTGAGCCAAATTAAATTTAGCATTGCTGGAAAAATTCTGTGTCCTTCTTGCTACTCTTGGGGTATTCCAAGAATACTCCCCGGGATATTTATATTTGCAGTCCCCTCCATATTCCAGGAATATTCTCTGTTCAGATATTCACATCTTATTTCCTTATTTCAGTGTCTCTTTTGCTATCTTTCCTCAGAGAGATCCTTTTCAACCAAAATAGCAGTCCCAATACTAGCTATCAATTTATCCTGCTTTAATCTTCCAATACCATCTATTGTTCCCCGGCATACATTACTAATCTGTTTACACTTCCATGTCCCCTTCTAAATGTAATCCCTATGAGGAAATGGACTTTTTTAACTGAGTGCTGAGTGCTGAGTGCTAGAACAATGTAGAACACTTTTAATGAATATTGTCTTGCTAGATGTTTGCGTAATTGTATTTCCCTTGCCTTCTGTTCTAGCTTTGATATTTAACATATAGTTGGTAACTATCCTTGTTTAATATAGGCAGATGTGCATTACATTTTCCCACTTGAGTTGAGGTATTGGTGCAGGAGAGAGCATAAAAACTTACAGAGGAGATCTTTTCTCCGATTTCCTACTTGTTTCCTATTTTTCTACTTCCTGTCTCTTTTTTGACTCTTGTTTGCATGTGATCTTTTTTTTTTTTTTTTTTTTTAATTTTTTTTTTTTTTTTTTTTTTTTTTTTTTTTTTTTTTTAAGAATTTTTTATTTTATTTATTTATTTTTTTCTTGTTTCAGAACCTTTGTTTACTTATTCGCTCATTCTTATGGGCGGCTCAGCCCGCCCCAAGGGCAGGGCTGGCGCAGCATGTGGTGCTGGGGATCAAACCAAGGTCCCTGAAGCCGCCCAAGCTTTCCCAAGCAGGCGCTTTAGACCACTGAGCCATCTCGCTGGGCCCCTGCATGTGATCTTCATCATACATAGATTTCTATTCTCTGAGCTGCTGGTTTTGGAGTACGGTTTCATGTAGAATTTCTGTAAGGAGAATGGTGCTGCTCCACCCTCATTTCCTCTTTGCAGAACTTAGCCCAGAAGGGGAAGAGCGCCCACTGCAAACCTCCTGGTCCCTCACAGGGATGCACAACCTTCCCTGTTGGAAGACGGCCATTATGCCACTAACAAGGAACGTGCTCCAACTTGTGCTTTTCAGTGTTACAGACATGTGCAGCCCCATCAGCGTGGAAGAGTCAGTGGCTAGCTTTGCAGAAGATTATGCAATACCTACATTCGAAAAGTCAAAACCTTATTTCTAAAGACGATCAAGGAGCACGTTGAAAAGTACTTCGAGTCAAACAACCGACTTTGTTTCTCTCTCCTAGAGCCTTTCAGGGCTACCTCATTTATCACTGTGCTGAGCTACCGGTAACACGTGTACCATCTCTGCCAAGGGTGAAGGGGTGAAGTAGACAGCTCATTTTTATTCTCAAGTGCACATGAGTGACTCTCACACTCACTGAACTGGTTCTCCCACACTTAACTCCTGAAATGAACTTATTTCATTTTGCAAAGAAAATACTCTGACATACAATGAGGCAGACTCCTGAAGTACTTCAGAAAAATAGTATTCTGAGATATTCAACGTACAGAGTTTTTAAAGAGCTTAATACATATATGGATTGCAGAAGACTCAGCATATTGCTATGATACACCATTCAGTTGGGACAAAACACAGAGAAGTCTAATATATTCCTGCGATGATGTATAAATTCCCAGCTACCTTTTCTGCATAAAGAACTGGTAGGTATATAATTTAATAAAGTAAGTGTTTCCGAATTTCCTTTAGAAAAGAGAGAAGGCATATGTCAACTTCGTAACACAGGATTTTATTATCATAAATGTGAATTGGTAGCAAAAAAAACTTGAGTGAAAGGAACGTTTGCATTGTGTTTGCTGCAGAAATCCTTGTTGGGGGGTACAGCACATGAGCCCGCTTACTCTGCTGATGCATCTGCTTTGATACCTCAGAGGTCCATTCCAGGTGGTTCTGTCCTGCAGAAGATAGGCTTTTGTCAAAAGCTTTGCTAGGGTAGGATTTCCCAAACCTACCCTGCTGGGACATCTTTTTAATCTTTCTAATTTTCTGACCATAAATACACACACACACACACATACACACACACACACACACATTATAAAAAGTTTGAAAACTTATAAAATCATTGCAATTCCTTATGATGACAGTGAAATGCCTTATTCTTTCTTCTGGAGGGTAAGCAGTACTGCAGGGAACCCCACGGTACCTGCTGTTAGCTGAATGATCTTCTGATATCAGAATTATTCGGTTATCTGTATAATTTCTATCCACTTCTACGAGCTTGACAGATGAGACTTAAAATTATGCATCCACATACACCCCGGATGCACTGTGACATGTTAAAAGATTGGCTACCGATTTCTGAAGAAAAGAGTTTTACATCTGCTTCTGAGAGTGTAAACCTTTGCAAGACTTGTATCTTTATGGAATCATGAAGTCTTAAGAAATTAAAAAAAATCCAACTATTAAAATGCACATAGCCTGCTGCCTGGCACTGTTGTGACAGCCCGCAGTATCAGCGTCAGTCAATTATCTTCACAAATGCCTCTTGTGCTAATGAGCGCTCACAAAAATCAGCAGACTTTTCTGGCAAGGAGAAAAGATCAGTTTCATTGCTTGCAGAACTAATTCAGGGTACAAAAGTGAAGGCTCCACCATCGCTGCCTCTTTTACTGCTCCTTTTGTAAAGGCTTTTGATGTGCGCTGAAGAGCAGGGCCTGTTTGGGCCTCTCCATCTCCAGTTCATTGCCTGCCATTAACATACATATCCATATGAAAAGTGCGCTAAGTCACCGACAGCTGTCCAGAAAAGAGCTGGGGTAGGAAGGCGAGAAAGGACCTATTCCTTCTCAAAATACTGACAATATCTTTAACTCCTTTTTTTGGCAGTGATATACCTAACTTTTTTTAAAGCTGCCTTGCACTCCAAAAGGGAGTAGGCATACGACAACATTCAAACTCACAGCGGTTTTCATTTTGAAGTAGTCATTTGCTGTATTCAGGGGAAAAGAAGTCTATAGTTACCAGACGCTAAGGAAATCCATCATTCATGATACATATGGATATGGCGCATGCACACACTCACGCACACACAAACATGCGCTTTCTATTTTGTTTTTGCAGGGCCCTGAATAACGTCACATTTCCCATTTAACCCGGAGGAAGACCCCCTGTAGCAGATGCTCCTGAGTGGTTTTGTGCCCCTTGCTCTCTTCAATTTATGGGGCTGACAGATATCTATGGTCGATTTGTTACCAATAGATACAACGTTAGGAAGAGAAAAGACGATCAGAATTGCACAATGTATTTCTTAAAAATAAATTATCTCCAGATTAGTAGGTAAATTCCTTTCAGGATTAAGAAAAAAACCAAAGAGAATTCATGACATGTCCCAGTTTTGAAACGGCAGACTTACACATTTTCAAGTTTGATAATGCCCTTGAAAGCTACATCCTGGGGTGACTTCGTCGCATCATCCATGCCAAACTTTTCTTAAAGAAAACCATGAAGATGAGCAAATATGAAAAGGAAATAGCTTTCTTTTAAGAAAAAGGCTCTCCAGGCCAGAGTAGAAAGAGATAAATAGACTTTAAATTCCTAATGAAGGGCTCTTCCCTGTCGTTTGGCGTGGGGCTTAGTTTTGTCAAACTCAGAAAGCAAGCATGTGCTGGATAAACGCTTTTCCTCGCAGCCCCCCAGAGTTCACGACCCTGGGGCTGTCTCTAAGTCCACACTGCAGCCAGCATTCTCTGGGCTTGAGTTTGAAAATGGGGGGAGGTTAATCTGTCAATTATTAAGGTTTAACAGAGTTTACAAGAGGACATTTCTTTCTTTCGTTTTCCTCCTCTCTCCCTTCCGTCCTCCTTTTCTTCCCTCTAAACCCGAATCCAAACGCTCGGGAGAACTGCCCGCTCCCAGCTCTGCAGAGATTTCAGTCCTGTCAGGATCCTCCCACCATGCAAGACCAGCTTGTGCGATATCAAAACCAAGACTCTAATCCCACTTGTTGCTTTCTCCGCCCTTCCCACCCACCCCACCCCACCCCACCCCCACC
>PVJA010009574.1:0-60228 GCA_004027025.1 Myocastor coypus
TGGAGATTTCCCCGTACGGGCCACCAGATGTCCGGCGCCGCAACACAAAGGCTTGAACGCCGGACTTAAGCTTGTAGACTTTTATTCAGTACAGCAGCCAGGATCTAACAAGATCCTCCACCCTTTTACATCTCTACCTCTTCTCACCCTCCAGCCTGCGCTTCCCTCATATATAGCACCTCGCCCACCAATCACCATCACTCGCACAGTCAAATCTGATTAGTTACTACATCGGTTGCCAGGCAAAAGCAGATTACAGCTAAATTGCTTTTTGCCGCAGGACAACCTGGAAGCAGGAAGCCGGCGCCATCATTTGGGAGCGGCTCATGCTGAGGCCCTCAACAACGGCAGGCAAGTATCTTCGCACCTTTGAAGTGTATCTGGAGAGTGGATCCTGAGAAGGGAAGGTCAGACCTGAGCACACAGCTGGAGGCATGGCCAGATCCCACCTGGAAGGCCTGTGAGCCCGAATCGGATCGCCCAGACTCACTAGCAGCACATGCTGTCAGTCGTTCTAATCATTGCTAATCTGATGGGTGAGAAATGGAGTTTTCTGATGTGTTAATTTCCATTTCCCTAATTGTGAGTGAGCTTGAGCCCTTCCATATGTCCATAGGCCATCTGTTTCACTTTAATTGCTGTCCACAGGAAGTGCAGAGAAGACAAACTCAACAAAGTATCACCCACTTCAGTGGCAAAGGCACAGTGGAGATCATGGGCTCTCTGGCCCACAGGCTTCAGCATGGGCAGCCCTGGCCCTTCTGCTGGGTGGGCCTCCATCAGGGCCCTGGGATGATTTGCTGCATAGTCAGATCAAGGAGCTAGCTCTCTTCTCCTAAGCAACCTGAGTCTGTACAAAGGGCACAGGCCTAGAGGAACATCAATCTGGAGTAATGCCCTGGCCTTGTGTTCAGTTTATCACTTTTCCAAGTACAGGGCACAAATCCAAATTTCAGATAAGCAACTGACTTTTAGTACAAATATGTGCCATATATTATATGAGATGTATTTAGGCTAAAAATCATTTTCTATCTGAAATACAAATTTATCAGGTAATCTTGTTTTCGTTTTATCCAGAGGCCCCAGTAGGAAATCTTGCTACCTCTATGCAAACAGCTTGCCTACTCTCCTCCCTGTATGGTGGATGTCCCAGCCACTGTCCACTCTGGGTTGACCACTGGCCTATCTGATGTCTAGTGCACTATACAGGGGAGGAGACTCAATACAGAGAGGCTTCCATGGATGAAATGCAAGTTCACTCACAACTGACAGAAACCCAAACCAGGCAAGAGTACGCTGAAGGATGAAACAGGTTGTCCCCTGTAGCTGGCAGCACAGAGGAAGAGCTGGCCTGGGCATGTCCCGGTGAAGAGACGCAACATCAGGCTGGGGGCCATCTGCTCTTCTCCCCCTCTCACCTCTGCTCTTCTCCATCTGGCTTCTTAGCTGGCATCACACCTCACGGCCCCGAACAGGAATGCACTCTGCCTGTCTCTTGTTTCTCTCTGCAAAATCTTGGCAAGACTCTATAAACAGTTTGCTCACTGGCCACTCCTGTGACCAAAAAGTGGAAGTATTAGCCCCAGCAGAAGACAGATGAGTGGATTCCTCAAAAGGCTGATGGCTTTTTCCACCAAAGAAGTGGGCAGAGAAAAAATGCACAGAGCAACAAAATCTACTGTGACAGCGCTACTTAATCAAAGTCGACCAGTCAGTTGAGCCTCCAATAATGCAAGAGTCTTTCTGGATGGCTATTGATCTTTTACAGTCTTCTGAAGAATGCAGTTAGAACTAGTATGAGGCCATGGGAATTATGGAAGTAAAGTTTACCAGTCTTTATTGGTCTAGAGGAAGTAAGGAGAAAATCTATATAAGGAGAAGCTTTTACAGATTATTGCGCATTAACAGAAAACAAAACCAAAAAAAAAAAAAGGAAGATTCTACAAGGATACTAATGAACCGAGTGGTATTATTGTCAAACAGTAGGAGCAGGGAAGTTTGATGTTGGATTTAACATACCAGGTAAGGAAGCACTGTACACCTGTTTACCTTCTTCTGTATGATGGTTCTATGACACAAACACGCAGCTCAATAGATGTCAGCTTCTCAACCGCCTTCTCCTAATCTAATATCCTAGAGAGACTGTTCTGAATGGAAGAATTCAATCATTATTAAGTGCTGCAAGCTTGAAATTACTTGCTTTAATGGAAACAACATTTCCGGAGACTAGTCAGCCCTGAAATCAAACAAATGGCTTCAAATGATGGTTTGAGATGAAGGCCATGAGGCCAGTGAAGGAAATATCTTGTAGCTCAAAGGAAAGGTTAGTTGGAATTCATGGTAGGATCCAGGTAAGTGAACACAAAAGTCTGACACACAGATACCGTCTTCCAGAGAGCAAGAGAAGCCCGCAGAGGCTCTTCTGCGGGGGTGCAGCACTGCCCATAGAGAGGCTGTGGTGCTGAGTGGGGTGGCGCAGTGCACAGCCAGGCCTGTCCATGCTAAGCCCCCTACTCTGGGCCTCTACTGCTCCTCCACCAATACGAATAAGTTTTGTTTAATAGTGTGTAGCACCTGTGACCTCAATACCAGGCTAAGAGTTAGGAAATGCTGCCTAAGCTAACTGCCCGTGAAGCTGTATTTCATAACTAAAAGAATATTAATGTGTATAGGAGTTAATAGAGGAAAAGCTGGGTGAAATCACATCACAAACTATCTCAGTGAACCATAACACAATCTCCTTCAGGCCCAGCCTCCGCATGGAGCTGCATTCAAAGAAAACATAAATCAGACCCCAGTTATGTTACAAAAAAATTGTTGGTCATTAAAAAAATCCATAAGGCTGGGCACAGTAGCACACTTATGCAATCCCAGAACTCCGGGGCACTGAGGCAAGTTGGTCATAAGTTTCAGTTCAATTTGTGTAATTTAGTGACTTAGTGAGACCATGTCTCAAAATAAAAAAGGGCTGGAGATGTAGCTCAGGGTGAAAAGTCTAGGTTCAGTCCCATCCAGGGGAAAATAGAAAATACAAGGGACTGAAAGAGGGAGGGAGAAACAATTGGGCTCTTTATGTGTCTCAGCCCCACCCCAAAGCATGCCAGAACTGCCTCCAGGTAGTGCCTGTACCCCTTCTCATGCCCACAGGTGCTGTACCACTGCACCCTCCTCCCCTAGTTCTCCTCTCCTCCTTTATAAGTAGGTGACAAGTCACCTGCACCTGGCCTATGTGTGTTCCTGGACCTGCTTGTTCCCAACAGTCAGCCGGGCTGGTCCCTCCAAGGAAGTGGACAGCGCTGGTGGCTTACTCCTCCTTGGCCTCCCTTTCCTATGGAGAAGCCCTGGGCACTAGCAATGAACCTGGTTCTTTTGCCCTATTTTACTTACAAGAGACTCACAATGAGGGGACAGACTAGGCCTAGTAGAGAAGCAGTATAGCTGCCCGAGTTCTTTGGAGTTTAAATCTCATCACAGAGTGCCTTGGATGCTAGACATGGAACTGTGAGATTTAACATTTCCCCTTGGTCTTACATTGGCTCCATCCCTTTCTACCTCCCTACTTATCCTTTTGGAGTAGGAACACATCCTATGCCTTTCTATTCAGGCTTGCAGCTAAGAATTTGCCTTAAATCTCAGAGGAGACTCTGGGCTTAGACTTCTCAGCAATGCCGAAACTCTTAAGACTTTGGAAACTGTGCGAGATGAACTAAATGCTTTTTTGCCTAAAGGGATGTGCGTGAGTCCTTGAGGATCCAGGGTGAAATGTTATGTTTTATATCAATATGTCCCCCTAAAGCACCACGCATCCACGGCTTTAGCTTTTTAAATCTCAGTGGATCATAGGGCCGTGATACTTACCAGTGGATTAGTCCATGATCAGTTTATAGCTAAATGTGATTTGGGAGGTGAAGCCTGGTTGTAAGAAGTGTGTCAGTAGGGGTGTGACCTGGAAGCATCCACCCTCAGCCACCCTTGACTGCTCCCTGCTTCTTGCTGCCTTGCCATGGACTGTCTCTCCTCTGTGAGTCAGCAAACCACAGACTGAAACCTCTGCAGAGTGTGAGCCAAAATAAACCTGTGCTCCTCTGACTCGAACGTATTAGATCTTGTGTACCAGCAAAAAGAAAGTCTTGAAGACACATCCTTGTGATCCCAACCAGCCCTAAGTGCCTCCCAAAAGCCCTGCTACTAATTATGACAGCATTGGGAATTAGGGCTCTAAGTCGTGTTTTAGTAAGACACAAGCATTCAATCCATGAAAGTGCTTACTAACTTTTATCTGCAAAGTAACAAAAATCATCTTTGTCAGCAACAGAGGTTCTGGTTATTTGGAACAGACAAGAATCACTACAGCATCTTTGATTTTTTTTTAAATGCTTCCATTTGGAGGCTTTAAGAGGAAAAAACTATTTTTAAAGAGCCACATGATTAATATGGGTCCAAAAGCCCAACAGCTGGAGGCAGTCAGCAGGCACACTCAGGAGAGACCTCACCATCAGGCAGCTGCCTGGTCCTGCCCTCTCGGCTCCTGGCTGTGCTTCTCCCTCTGCAAATCTCAGTGTTTTTGAGCAGGTTTTCTCAGTGCTTACATTATCTACAAGCAGTTTTTGTTGCTTGCCATCAAAGGTGTCTTAACAGACACAGTTCCTTATTCAAAAGCTATTAAAGCTATTAAGCCTAGGACAGATGCAGAACTGTGAAACGGAAATGAAAACACAACTTTCTATCCCAGAAATTAAAAATATCAAATTCAGATTCTTGCTTTTTCTTGATGGCTTAGTCACTTTTCTCTCATTACTGAGACAAAATACACTGGCACCCAAAGTTAATGGGGGAAAGGTTAATTTAGGTCACATTTTATACAGGTTTCAGTCCATACTTAGCTGGCCCCAAGGCAGGGTGGCACATGGCACAGGGGCAACACAAAGAATAATTCATGGCACCTACAAGGTAGCAAAAGAGAGAAGACAAGTATCTTTCTGTCCTTATTTGTACATGGGCTACCCAGCCTAGGTTAAGTGTAGCACTTCTGCCCTTAACCCTAGCCAGACCTACTCCAGACCAACCAGTGGCCCCAGGTACTAACAGCCCACCCTTAATCTCAGCCTTGCACCATGAATCAGTCACACACTCTAGATCCAGCCTCCTCCACAAAAGCTCCACCTGTGACTACCTGAGGCTTTGGGGGACATGTAGACACGACCATAACACTTGAGCAGCTGTGTGATGTCACCTGATGGCCCTCGGTGAGCCTCACCTTCCTCATCCGTGAGGTGCTGCCTGCCAAGGCTGACAGCCTATAATACTTTCTGAGCTCACAATGAATGGATGGGCATAGTTGTCTGAAGTTCCTCTTGTGATCTTCAAGCTGTATCCTGAAATCCAGAGGAAGGTCAGTCCCAGTCCCCAAGGTCCTGCCGGAAACAGCCCAGCAGCAATCTCAACACTCACATGTGTTTGTGTATAAACCATCTGGGCTTCCAGAGGTCTCAGTCTCTCGACCTCAGTAATTAAGGCACAGATCTAACAGCAAAGAACTTGAGGAACGGTGTGTGGGCTTTTGGAGGAACTTACTGAAGAAGCACTGCCACAGGATAGACAAGGTCACCTTCAAATCTTTTCTTTATATACTTCTCCCCCAAATGTGACAGTCAGGACAGCTCCTTCCCTCCCTTCCCTGCTGCCTCTTTCCCAACTGCCCTCTTCCCTCCTTCCATTTCCGCATGCCGGCCCTAGGCAGGGCCCTCACAGCCCATGTATGCGCAGGGTATTCTCCAACTCATCCTGAAGTTGTGAGACATCTGCTCACTGTTCTGGTTCTCTTGCCAGGTGGAGCTTCTGGACACAGACTGGCTGTTTATCTGACAAATATGTACTGAGCTTACCCCACAGACAGATAACTAAGAGGAAGGAGTTGCCACAGGGAAACGTGATGTGTGTATCGCACTACGCTCGTTTCAATACCATTCCACATTCCAGTTCCATAGTTCAGCAAGAAAGAGAACACGCATGCACGTTCATGTGCACATACACGCACATACACACACACACACACGTGCACACGCGCACACACGTGCACATGCGCACACATACACACACCTCCAGCAGGCCATTAAGAGCACCTGAATGTAACCAATACTGCATGTGACCCCCAGCAATCAATGGTACACCCACAAGAACAGCAGGCATTGTGCACCCTGCAGTGGCCCCTTGCCAGTCTCCCAGGGCTGGTGCTCCTGAGGGAGGGTGGCTCTCCTGGTCTCTTCTGGCCCAACCTCTGCAGTGCTGCTAGCAGGTGACTTCCGCCTCCTTGTCTACTCACATTTACAGAGAGGAATTTGCTACCCACGCAGCCATCCCTGACAGCGGAGGCATAGGATCCAGGCCTATGTCCTTTAATAGCCCTGTGTTCTAAGGAAGGAACAGGAAGGAACAACATTCACAGCATTGAACCTCAGTTCTAAACAGCCAGACTGCTCCCCTCTGCCAGGTGAATGACTTCAAGCCAAGATGACTGACTCTCTGTAAAGCAATCTGTAGTCTCTTTTCTTGGCCCTTTACTAACAAGCAACAGGCATCACATTCCTCCACACAGAAGCCTAGCCGGGCACCCTTTGTCCACCACTCTGTGGGGCCTCCGGGGCTCATTAGGCCCTGCTCCCTGTGGCTTCCCCAACCTGCCTCAGTGATAGAAGGCCCCTCACCCAGGACCTGCACTGCACTGCTCCACCTGCCGAGCTCATGCACATCTTCTGCATGTTAACTAGTTCACTCCTGTTCTTCCCTCTGGTAACTAGTTAGCTCACATCCTTCCTTCAGTCTCAACTTGAATCTCATTTCCTATGAGAAGTGTTCTCATACCACAACGGTCATAAATAAAATACCTCACTTATTTTTATAGTTTTGATTCTAGCCAGTCTTTCCCGCAACAGTAAGTTCATGAGAGCAGAAGCTGGCACTTGGTCGCTTACTCTTGTTTTCCCAGACTATTGTGAGCTGTGGGAACCATGGAGAGGAGGAAGGAGCAGGCAGAACATGCAGGGCTACCACACTAACCCAAGGAAGAGCACGCAGGGGATGGGAGCAGCAGGTGGAGGGTATGGGGGAAAACCACAGTGACACAGGGCAGAGAGGGGTGAGCACAGTCCCTAAAGAACACAGAGGAAGAATGTACAGAACACAGAAGGAGTAAGGCGGCAGTGCCCTCCAAGCCTGCCGTCAGCTCCAAGAAGCTGGGGGCGCACTCAGAAGTGCTGCACAGAGAACAAAGGTGGAGGGGTCAGGAGAGAGGGAAATCGCCTGGCATTTTCAAAGGCTGAGATGGAATGGAGAAACAGGAAGATGGGCGCTGGGGGTGGTGGTGTGGATGCCCGAGGAAGGTGGTTATACCAGCATGCAGCAGAAAGGAATTGAGCCCCCCAGGCCTGGGGAGGCAGAGGATCTCCGAGCAACACTGGCCACTGTCGAATGAGGCCCTGGTGCTACAGGCCAGGCCCCCAGCAGGAGACATCTATTCAGAATGGCAGGACCTTAAAGAGGTGGGACCTAATGAGAGGTCCTCAGTCACTGGGTATGACTCCAGTGAGGACAGTGGGAACCCAGCCACTTGCTATCTTTCTGCATACCAGCTGCGAGGAGGGGAACTTCAGCTTCTCCACCACGGGCTCCTGCCCTAAGGAGCCATCACAGCCCAAGTACAAATGAATTAAACCTGCAGACTGAGCCAACGCAAGCCTTCCCTCTGTTTTTCTCAAACAGGAACACCAAAGCACATCCTTAACAGGACACATGCCGCAGCACAGGGGCTCAGTGAGCAGGAGGGAGGAAGCAGAGAGGTGGCTGGGAGGGCTCCTTGTCTGAGGCTGCAGGCCTGCTGCAGCAAGGGGCAGGGCTGAAAGCCCAAGTTTATTCTCAAGTATTCTGCTACCATATTGCAAAGCTGGCTAGTCCACCAAATTTCCCTTGCCAGGAAAGAAGGTAGGGTAAGTGTCGGTATAAATAAATCCCTACATGCTGTCCACAGTGCTATAGCAAAAGCTTTGATATGGAAAGGCTGAGGTGCTTGTCACTTAGGGCATCCAAAGACACCCTTCATTTTTGCCTGACATCTAGCTATCGGCGCCCAACCACTGAGTGAGATATGGTAGCAGACTGAGAAATCTGGCCTTCAAAGGTGGAAAGTGTCACGTATTAGTCCCATTTTTAAGTGCACTATTTATTTGACCTAGGAAAATTACCTGCACCTCTCGACCTGAGTCTAGGATGTTAGAACTTCATTGATGGGGCTTTCTTTAAATAAGTATAAAATATATACCACAGTGCCTGGCATACAAGGGCTCAACAGCTGAAGATAATAGTTATCACTGCTCATGTTGTTTATGTTGCAGTTTTGTGGCCAGTAATGAGGCTTTGTACATCTATTTTACTTAGCAAAAACCTGAAATATTTTATAAAATGATTTCACCCAAGTAGGCTGTCACGGCACCCCATCAGCTGTGGCCATCAGACCACAACTCAGGGGCCCCTGGAAGGCAACTGTGTGGAGAAGTGGAGAGAGCAACCAGGCCAGCAGCGCTGTGGTGTCGGAGGAGCCTGCTCTGGAAGACCGCAGACCACACCTGCTCAAGTGAGGATTAGGGAGCCAGGAGTCTAGGCTAGGGCAGCAGGGGCAGCAGGGGCAGCAGGTACACAGTAAGACCCCTGTGAGGCATTCCACAGTCCACAGAGGTGGTGCTAGGTCAGCGCCGCCCACAGGCGGGAGCAGAAGCAGAAGTGGGGAGAGGTGGAGCTGAGCCTGACTGCAGTGAAGCCAGAAGCCCCATTATTATAGAATCCATGCTCCAGTGCTTCAGGGTTGTCCCCCTTGGCTCCCACGGGCCCAGGATGGGCACCAGCCACTCTCTGTGCTCAGGAGCCACCAGGCAGAATCTCTTCTCAACATCAAGTCTCTTCTGTGAATTCTTTCTGCTCTTGATAACTATGAACTTCTTGGCATTTGCTAAATGTTTTCAGTGTGTAGTTTGTCCTATTAGAGGTTCATTCTTTTTTTTCTTTCTTTATATCTTTCTTTCTTTCTCTTTCTTTGTTTCTTTCTATCTTGTAGTGGTGCTGGAGATTGATTACAGGGATGCGCTAACCACTGAGATACATGCCTACTCCTTTTTATTTTTTATTTTGAGACAAAGTGGCCTCAAGCCACCCCCTGCCTGCTACAGCCTCTCTTTACATATTTTTATACTCTGAAAACAGCTAACACAACTAATTAAATAAGTTTTTAAGTATATAAATATGCATATTTTCCAATTTAATTTCATCTCCCACTTTTTTGTCATCTAATTTATTCTTCTTTTTTTTTTTTTTTTTTTTTTTTTTCCTCAGAACCAGGGATTGAACTCAGGGGCTTGTGCTTTCCAGGCAAGCACTTATTCTACTGAGCTATCTCCGCAGTCCCATCTAATTCATTCTTGTTTCATTTTTATTTCATAAATTTTTTATTTGTTTTTGATGCAAGGGTTTCCTGTATAATTCAGGAAGGACTTTAGTTCACTATGTAGTCTGGGCTGGCCTCAAACTTGGGGCAGTCCTTCTGCCTCAGCCTCCTGAGTGCTGGGACTATAGGTGTACAGCACCATGTGAGGCCTATTTCATATAATATTGATCAGACCTGGGGATTATGGCTGGGATGTGCTTGGGAAGTCAATCTGTTTTACTTCTATAAGGCATACCAAATATTTTTGGAACAAATAAACAATCACATACAGCTTGTCTCCAGAGGACCAACAGATAGATTTGCTGAGTGCCTACCATTTGCTGCAAACTGTGCCAAGTGTTCTTGCTGTGTCATTTCATGTAGCCTCTTCCTCACCAAGTTTATTCCCCCTGGGAATGGCAGGGAAACTGAAGAAAGTACCTTGCAGGAAGGAGATCATGTGCTGCTCTTAGTGAATATAGATAGGGAAATGCAAGAATGTTTTGTAGAATTTAGGTACTCTAGGGTGCTATTGCCAGTTTCCTAAAACAAGATGAAAATCCAATCTATTTTCTCAACTTTCCACTTTGCCTTACCATGTAGGGAGATAATGGTCTTGCCATTTCACCCTGTAATACTATGCAAAATTCTGGTTTGAACATCTGCAGGTTATAGTTATTCACATCCTGCAGAAAAGAAAAGAAAGAGATCAACCTAGAAGCTTGGCCCACCCCAATCTAACGCCTGTGTGCTCCGGGCCTGACCATGGTGCGACGGTCCATGTTCACTCTCTCGCCCTCCAGTTGCTCCTCACTTAGGAAAATCTCTTTATCTTCTGGCTTTTCTTTCCAGAATCTTCTTTACTTTTGCGGTCCAAATTATGCCACCACCACCCCAGCCCCCCACCCCCATGGTGGTCTCAGGTTGCTTTGCACTTCCTATTTACAATGCTTTACTGAAATTCTAGGTACTTGAGCATAGGAGGACCTAGCTGAAGATAGCTGATACTCAACAGATAAGAGGAAATGGAAGAGGCCCATGTACCTCCTTCATTCTAACCTGCTTGTCTGGGTTGTCTACAGAGCAACCGCCTGTGAAGACAGAGCCAGTGTCTCTCTCCAGAGTGTGTGTCCCCTGTAGGTTTCTAAAGGTTTGTTTCCCTCCACGCAGTCCTCTTGGAGTCTGTTCTGCCACACCCTGTGGAAATGGGCTTGGAGCATAAGCATACATGCTTCTGCTCTGGCTTTGGCTTCACTGTCAATAAAGAACTGCCCTTTTCTCTGGCCCATGAATTGCATTTGTGAATAATCTGTCACCACAAAAGTAGGGGAAACCTTAGAACCTTCACACAGGATCAGAAGCCGTCACCCCTACCCCACTCCCCAGTACCCAGTGAAGTCCCAAGGCTTCGGCAACAGCAGCAACGTCAAGAAACAACAGCTAGCCAGTTCTGAGCAGTAATTTTGAGGCTTAAACCAGGAGTAAATGTTAGAACTGCCAACTTGAGACAACAAAATCACTTCAATTAAATTTACAAGTAGCCATAGTCATATGACTTGAGTGACAACTGAGCTGGATGTCACAGTGGGTAAGGGATTAGTCTGAGGCGAAACCACCAGGGCTTGAGCTCTGGCTCCGCACTTGGAACTCTATTTCTTGGCCTCTCAGGATGAAATGTGAGTACTCAGAGAACCTTGCCTCACAGTGCTTGTAAGAATTAAAGACACTAATTAAAGCAACATCACATATGCTGTCAACATTCCTCTGCAGTCCTGGTGTAGCTCCATCCCATGGACCAAGCTACTTCAAAAGTCACATCTGAGCCAGGTATGGTGGTACATACCTGTACCTGTGAGGCCCTGAGGTCAATCTCTGGTGCAACAACAATGAAAAAGAAACAAAAATGCCTCTAGCTTTGCTCCTTACACCAACTGCAGAAGACTCTCTAGGTGGACTGAAACCTCCCCAGCAGAGCCAGTGTGAGCCCAAGGCACAAAGGTGAGCCATATCACACCCCGCAGCAATGCCACTGTAGACCCACTTCCATGCAGACCACTCATGAGGCAGTCACTGCGGGCCCACACTGTTTCCAGAGTTGTGTTTGGTAGATCGTGTTAAATTCACTCGTATCAGTGAGTCTGCTGGTTCTGGGATACTCCAACACACAGAGATCTGTGTCAGGGTGCGCGTGATCCTGAGGGAGGAGAGGAAAGGCTGAGCCAGCAACCAGTCAGGAGAGAAAGGGCCCCGTAAGAACCTAAGCCACACTGCGGAGCACCACGAGTTTATTAGGCAGAGGGCGAAGGAGAGAGCAAAGCCCTGAAAGCCTGAGTCATCCAGCTCAGCATCTACGCTATTCAAATCTACCAGACAGGCATCAAGGACTAAGCTGAGAAGGCAATGAAACCTTAGCCAAGTGGAAAAAAACAGTTAATAGAAACAGAAAGAACTACTGAGCACTGCAAAGCATCCTTAATGTGTATTATCTCAAGCTTGTAAAGACTCTTCCTGGTACTTTGTACAACTCAGAAAACGGAGCTTTCTGAGAGAGAAGCAGCTTAACCTGGGCCTTGGAGCAAGAGAGCAGTGATGCCAGGCCTCCGGCTAAGGTCTGACTTGGAGGCCTATGCGATGTCCTGCGGGCTCAGGTGCAATGATGCTGCACGAAATCACCCAACAGATCAGATTTTTGGCAGCAAAGCCAGCGCTTTTCGCCACTCCGCACAACACATGTACCGTGGCGAGCCCAGCACACACAGGGGCCAACAGCCAGTATTCGTACTGAACAAGCAAAATGTGAAGGTTTTATTGTGGGTTCACTCAAAACTGGATCAATCTGAGAGGCTGCCTGCAAGATGGTGACCACGGCCTGGAGACACATAGCTTGAGGGGAAACTAAGGGGAGAAGCAGAGAGGACTTTTCAAAGCACCACACCTGTAAGTCAAAACCTGCAGTCAGAAACCAGATCCCAGCCAATCCAACTGAAAACAGGAAGGGACCCCTGAGAGGGAGGGCTTGCTGCCCGGAACCCTGTCCCGTGGGGCTCACCACCTGCTTCCATGCACAGCTGGGCTGCAGCTGGCCCAGAGAAACAGACAGAAGCAGACACAAGCCACCCTTGTGCCGCACCCAGCAACCCTGAGAGCCTGGGATGAATTCAGAAGTCCCAACAGTAGGTAAATGTGACTGTGTCACCCAACTGCCCCTGCCAGGCAGTGAGGGAGGCGGAGGTGTGAACTCCACTGTGCCTGCTCCAGCTCTTCCTCTCAGTCTCAAGGTCCTGGCAACAGATTTTCCTGTGCCCTTGGGATGTGCAGCAGTGAGCCGCAAGCGGCCACGCCTTACGTCCTGGTTGGATCCACTGTCAGAACTGCACGGGCCAGAGTCATCTCATCTGCAGCGAGTCCCTCGCAGCCGCAGATTTGCTGACGGAATCCGTGCATCCATTCTTTAGTGCTTCAGAAACAAAGCGGCCGCCTCTTGCTGGCACTAGGGAAGGAGGCGTGCGCTCCACTTGCTGACAAACATCTTCCGCTGTTTATAAATACCAGGCCCGTGCTCCCTGCTCCTGTGGGAATATAGCTGGGCTGCCTGCGGCAAACAAGGCAAAATTTCATCAGATAATTGCTCGCTCTGGAAAAAAGAGCTGCGTGTGTACTTCACACATCTGGCCTCGCCGCTCGGAGGAACTTTTCCACACAGCGCTGCACTCACCCTGGGGTGGGGGCGGGGGGGGGGGAGGACAGGATACATTTGGAAGGAATGCTACATTCAAATGCCCAACAGCGCTTCAAGAACCAAAAGTTCTGCTCACTGATTTTTTTTTTTCTTTTAAATAATGCAGTAAAGTTCCCTGTGGACCTGTGTATAGTTCCTTCTGCTCTTCGTCTTCCTTATCAGACGAAGTATTGCTAGAGCATGCTCAGGGCACTTTTCCATCCGCACATGCCTGTTCTCTCCCATTCATACGCTAAAGCCTCAAGCCAGTGGGACGACGTGTCCCCCAAGCCAACGTGGAGAGGAATTAAGGGGTCTGGAGCAAAAGCAAAGGCATTCTGGACCCAAACTCTGTGTTCTTTGCCACCGTTAAGCCCACTGCTTCACAGTGATGGTTTCTGCTTTCTAAGAACTTTACAGTAAAATACATTCAAAAGTTCCTTCACTATTATCTGTGACTCTGCTATTTTAGATGAACATTTCTTAATGTGAAATTGATAGAAAGGAATGAAACTCCCAACCTGAACAGTACCTAGGATGAGTTCATGTTTTCTAAAACCATAAAATAAACTTTAGGAACAAATGGAGGTGAAGAGCAGAATATATTTATTACAGGAAAGAAAGCTTCTGTCTGAGAAGGACAGAAAGGGGACCCAAGGAGGTTACCCTGGGAAGCTGTCTCTTCCAGGTATTTTTATAGAGCAAAACCATGTGGGTCTAAGGTGGAGAAAATGGGAACTCCCTTAGGTGGGCAGGAGGTGGGACAAAACTATGGTCAACCAATCAGATTACAAGCATCATTGCTCAGGTAAAATTGATTAAATTCGGGACCAAACTGGGAAGCAGACACAAAGATAGAACAGGAGTTTTTCTAGTAGCCATTGGATTAGTGACTCTTCCAGGCTTCCTCAAGGTGATGATCAATACTGGATGCTTCTCTTTAGGGAGGTAAGCATTTGTTCAATGTTTGGTCTTCAAGTCTGGCTCTTAGCAGGAGTATCCATCTCTGTTACAGTTGCAAAGTGTCTTGTCTTCCACGCCATCTCCTTCAAGGGTCTGGCCCTATCTGACTGCCTATAATATTTCTATCTAACTCAGCAGCCCATAGCCACTCCTCATAATGCCTTCTGGACACTTCTAAGTGTCTGACCATCACACAGCATCTGATCTCTTGGGGTGGTACAGTCTGTAGGGGAGCACAGCACTCACCTAAGAGGAACTGCAAGGCCCTGTCCCACATGCAGAAGATTCAGCTTCTGCACCAAGCTCTGTGGTAAACAGAAGCCTTCTTCACTATTTGCTCCTTATGAGAAAAGCTGACATCAGCCCAGGGATGGACCAGAAGGCTGAGGATAGAAGGGGTTAAAGGACTTGCACAGGATCGTACACAGACTTAGGTTAGAACTCCAGTAATCCAAACCCTGTGCTGCTATTTCTTTTCCTAAGCAGTAAGACACTTGTTATTGCTGCACACCATTAGCAGAAAGTTTCTCAGTGGCTAGGTAGCAGATGGGAGCCATCTTTGCCCACAGTATAGACAAATAATACCCTTTCAGGGACACAGGTCCTAATCCAATGAATGTGGCCTCATGTCACAGAAAAGACTTATAGACATAATCCAGCCAGGGATCTTGATGTGAGGAGAGCAGCCAGAAGTAGCCAAGTGGGTCTTAAGTATAATCACAAGGGTCCATTTAGGAGACAGAGGAAGCTGTTACTCAGAAGACAGGGTGATGTGACTGGAGAGGCAGACACTAGGACAACATGGTCAGCAGCCAAGGAACAGATGCAACTGTTATGAGCCGGATAAGGCAAGGCAAAGGGCTCCCCACAGCCTGCCTCTGCCCCAGATTTAGCCTGGACAACTCAGTGCAAACCTCTGGGCTCCCGAACAAGAAAAGAATACATTTCCAATATCTGCACCATCAAGCACATGATGACCTGCGGAGCAGTCATATGAAGCTATCAGCCTGAAGAGAGTTGTTCCACTCAAATATCTACCTTACTTGGAGGTTGGCAAGCTGGGTAAAATCATCACTTTTTCTTTCTTCTCTTCACTTTCTGAAAAAAAAAACTGAATAAATGTTTTTAAATGTGAATTCTTTACAGCTGGAGAAAAGTGCTCCAAATGAAAACTTAGTGATTTAAAAACCATTGACATTCTTCTTTGTTTTTCAGGAGCAGTTAGTAGTTGGCTCTACCTTCAGTGAGTTTGAAACAAACACAAATGAACTTCAAATTACCCTTAGCACCAGTTAGTTCAAATACAAACTGAAGGGTGTGTTTGCTGTCTCTGGAGGGCTTTAAAAACTGAGAAAACAAGGGCCAGTGAGATAGCTCAGCAGACTAAGTTCCTGCTGGGGCAAGTGCAAGGACTGGGCTTTGATCCTTGGTACCACATTCCTCACCAAGCCTGCCCCACTGAGACCTGGTATGGCGGCTCATGCCTTTAATTCCAGCACTGAGGAGGCTCAAAACAGGAGGATCACTATGAGTCTGAGCTGTGTAGTGAAACCCTGTGCCAAATACATTTAAAAAGACAATAAATAAATAGAAAACAAGTATCCATTTCAGGAACATTGAAAATCTAAGCAGAAATTATTTCAGTTTCTCTTTGAGGCTCACTGCATTCTTGTGACACTTTAGCTTGTGATTTCTAGAAATTCTTATCTGAACCAGATGTTCAGGAATGTAATGCTTTCTAAGGTATTCCACAGCACAAAAATAATTGTCATTGTTTTTATTAGTGGCATGGTGATTGTGTTCAGAGAATGACTGCTCTGTTAAAGAAGCTTCCTGAAATATGCATGGGGTAAGTGATGTAGAAATAAAGCGGGGAGCAAGGAAATGAGTCACAGAGGAGATGAAATCAGTTCTGTGAGTGAGTGAGTGAGTGAGTTACTGCTGACACTGGGTGAGGGGCACAGGGAAGCGGCTGCTCCCGCCCCCTCTGCACCTACTGCAAGTTCCTCATAGGGGAGGAAAGAAGAAAGGGAGGGAGGGAGGGAGGGAGGGCAGGGGAGGAAGAAAGGAGGGGGAGGATGGGAAGGAGAAGAAGGGGAGGATGGAGGAGGGGGACTTAGTCTCTGCTATTGTACAGCCCTGAGCAATTCTCTCCTCATCCTCATCTGTACAGTGCTGAGGGCACCAAGTGACCTGTGGTCGCTCAGAGCCATCACAGCCCAGGATCTTGGGCAGCGCTTCACTATCTAAGACCTTTGCCCATTTCTCTGTCCACTTGCCCCTCCTATGCCCAGTTTCTAAATGCTGTGGCATTATTCTTGTGAAGGGTGAAGTAAGAAATGCTGAAGACGACCACATGTTCAGCCACACGTGATTCTCAACAAACCTAAGCCTGCCTCCAGGCCACCAAACAAAACGAAGGGGGTAGGCCTTTGCAGATGGTTCTGAATATCCTAAGTTTTAAGGAAGGCATCAACAGAACATAAAATTTCATTTGCAAAGGAATGTAAGAATTAAAAAGGGGCTGGAGAGATAGTTCAGAGGCACAAGTGCCTACCTGGCAAGTGCAAGGTCCTGAGTTTGATCCCCAGTTCCACAAAAAAAAAAAAAAAAAAGAATTGAAGAAAAAATAGATGACTGGTTGAAACTAGTTTATAATATGCAAACTTATAATGTAAGCAAACTTTGAGGGCAATTTTCAGGAAGAATATGAATTACTTACATGTAAAGAATTACAAGGCTTCCAGCTGTTACCCTCTGACACCAGGGTGGGTAAACAGGGGAGAGGGGCACAGTCTGCTGGGCTCTCAGCTCTGAGCTCCCTGTACAAATCTCGGCCCCCATGCCCACTTCTTCTCCACCAGGTGATGATGCCCCATGTCTAAGAACTTGAGAACACTGCTTTGCTGACACAAGACAAACCCTTAACACTAAGTTGAAACATTGAAAACGCTGTTTCTCTGCACCAAAGTAGTGGAGGTCACAGCTCCACCTGGTGCACCACCCCCTCCAGAGCCTCCTTCCAAGCTTTCTCAGGAACGGAAAGCCAGTCTGTGAAGCAGAACAGGACCCCAAGCAGAGGTCCCAAACAATGACTGTCCCCATGACCCTCTCAATGAGAACAGTAACACCTGTGCCCCAAATTCAGCACAAATATCAAATTAACACACAAGGAAGAGCTGTTCCCAGGAAATAGAAAGAGCAAGCAGTCACAAGTCCAGCTATTTCCACACATCCAGACATGTACAAGAAAAAGAGAGGTGAATACATGGAAGGGGAAGATCAGTTGGCTCAGGCAAGGGGGAGAAGGGGAGAAAGCAGACAGTGCAGGCCAGGCTTTGCAGCACAGGCAGCTCTGGAAGAGGCATTTGGAAACTGACGCATGACCTGTCCAATCCAGCACTGCAAAGGCTCTATCCTGACTGAGTTCACCAGCTCCCAGATACCGAGACCCTCCTCATCCTCTCCCCACACCCTCTCCTTTCTGTGACCTTCCAAACCATCAGAAAAGCCTTGCTGCTGATGGTCTAGGAGGAAGACTAATGAGGGAACAGTCCCTTGCTCCCTGAGGCGCTCCCATTGCCACAAATCCCACTGCAGCCTCACTGGATGTTAGCACCAGCTGCCCCGCCTCCTCCTCAGCACCATGCCCATGCCGGCACACTACTGAGTGACCACCAAGCTGCCGCCTCAGCCCTTCCTGGGAAAGGACGCACCATCCCTCCCATGTGCAACATTGACTTCAGGGAACACAGGAGAAGCCCAGTTAATCAAACAGAGCACTGCCAGTGTGGGTCACCTGAGTCCAGGGACATGGAGTGGATTTTGCTGCACAGTGGGGCAAGAACTGGGTGGAGAACAAGCTGGAGGTGACTGCAGCTGGCCCTGTCCTGAAGGCACCATGGTGCACAGGCCCATGCAGCCCACAGTTAGGACAATCCTGTCTCCACCAGCCAGGGACATCCCTGAGCCCTGTGTCTGCCACCCAGTGTCTGCAAGGGGCCTTCTAGTCCACCTCAGCCTCAGGGCTGACCCAGAAAATTATCCATAAATGATTTTTCTGGTCTCTGGATAAGAAAAGGGAAAGGGCTCACAGTGTGGGAAGTCCAATTCCGACAGATCTGGCTTCTCTGTCCCCTCAGAGGAAGCCAGTTGTGATCTCCTTTTAATCCACTCCTGGTCACAGCAGAGCAGGAACAGCTCAAGGCTGGCTCGGGTGCAGGTCCAACCTCTGTGTGAACTCACACAGGCCACCTTGTCTAAGACCCCTGTGACAGGTACAGTGAAAACAGAAACCCGTGCGGTAGGGATGTTGCCAGGAATGAGGGGACTGCCCAGGTAAAGCGCTTCACCCCCTCTCACCACCACAGTCCTGCTGTGCCTTTTCAGCACGTCTTCAGTCAGTTCACTACTCATTAAGAAGAAACCTGTAATAAGGCAGGAGCTCAGATTCTACCACCTATGCCTCAGGACTACACGTAGGGGTGGCACACATGAAACCTCCAGATTTATAGGGGAGCACAGACCCTGGGGACCATGTCCACCTCCGAAGTCACGGAGTGAGGAGTCAGCATTACTGATAACCCGCACACAGTTATCATCCTTCTTGATGCAGTGCCCTGTGAAACACAAAAGTTGGCCATAAATCCTCATGGCTTGCCTCCTCCATTCAAAGGAGCTTGAGGAGCCAACTGTGTACCTAGACTGACAGCATGACTTAGCACCACCTTAAATCTCCAAAACTCAGGCTAAGTCCCATCCACATGGACTACAGTTGCTCTGTCTCTGCTCTGGTGAAGACTGTGGGTGTCTTGCTTTGTAGTGAGGGGCGTCTCTGAAAGATGCAGCCATTGCTACCATCATTAGAAAACGTTGGCCCCTGTCACAGCTGTTAGAAAAGCTTCCTCACACTGACGTTTGCACCACACCTCACCTTCTCACACACACTGACGGAGTCTGTTTCGAGCAAGCAGGTTTACTCTGCTCTGTGTAATTGTCAGGTGATAAGCTTGTATCCTAGCATTTAAAAACCATGACAGAATTCAAAATGTCCTCTAGAAACAGAGGTGCTCATGCTTCACTCATGTGTCCCCAGAACCCATGTGACAGTTCCCCTGGAGTTGTGCAGTTCAAGCCCAGGCATGCTCTTCTCTCTGCTGACGCCACAGGCTCCAGAACACAAAGGTCCCACCAGTGTTAACCCAAAATTCAGAGACAGAAAGCAAGAGCCCTCAATCGTCTGAAAAGAGCTTTTCCCTTTTGAGCCAATGTACCTAGATGTACTTACTAGATATAAAAACATGACAAAGACACTTGCCATACTGAATTGGGAAGTTTATTAGGCTCCTGATTTCCATGTCTAGAGCACAGCTATGGATTTCCATGCACCGCCTCGCTGTGCGGATCTCACATGCAAGTGTCTTTATCAGCTGGCTCCGGTCTGCCTGCTCAGGTTTTACAGTTAGCTCAATGTGAGTAAATGACAATGCAGAATGAGGCGTAAGCTGCAGCCACAAATCCCACCCAATGCCATAGACTATTTTTTTTTCCAAAACCATATCACAACTCTCTCTGTAAAAAATAAATTTCAGAACAAGGCATTTGATTGACCTCACCGATAAAAAATAAAGATAATTCTATCATCTCAAAATTCAGCAGTGAATGTCCAACTATGGCTAGAAGTTACACCCTGAGAATTAAATGATTTTAACAAACCACTGAGGTTTATAAAGCTGTGTTAACCTAAGGTTGGGAAAGGACACAAGAACGGGCATAGATGTTCCTGCTCACGGTGCTGTGCAGTTCTCCAAGGATGCGGTTTTATAAGCATCCCCGTTGCCGTCCATGCTGGAAGAGTCTGTGGAGTCAGGGTCGCTCACCACAATGCCAACCGAAGACAGGCTGGTGAGGAAGGCGTGGACCTTCTGTGCATAAATGTCCCGGATGTTAAAGTAGGGTAGCTCCTGACACTTCTCCGGGGGCTCCTCACTGCCCTGGTCCACATCCATGTCCTTTTGCTTCTGGTAGTACTTAGAAAACTTGTTAAAGATGATGGTGATAGGCAGAGCTACCACCAGTATACCACAGATGATGCAGGTGCTTGCAATGATCTTCCCTGCCAAGGTGACGGGGTGGGTGTCCCCGTAGCCCACAGTGGTCATGCTGATCGTGGCCCACCACCAACAGATGGGAATGCTGGTGAGGCTGGACGCGAGGTCATCTTTCTCCACAGAGTAGATAAGCACGGAGAAGATGGAGATGCCAACAGACAGGAAAAGGAGCAGGAGCCCAACTTCGTGGTAGCTGTGTCTCAGCGTGGCCCCAAGAGACCGCAGTCCTACAGAGTGTCGGGCAAGCTTCAAGATGCGGAAAATCCTCATAAGCCGGAGAATCTGGACCACCTTGCCCATGTTCTCAATGTCCTCGCTCTCCTCCTCCTTGGTGTCCACTGCCAGCGTGGCATAGAAGGGAATGATAGAAACAAAGTCAATGATGTTCAGAGGATTCTTCCAAAACTTCTTCTGGCAGGGAGCAGCGGCCAACCGGATGGCGAGCTCCCCCGTGAACCAGGCAATGCACGCAATCTCAACACCTTCCAGCACAGGGTCGTCCACCTCTCCATCCTCGTTCTGGAACTCAGCCATGCTGTGCACGCACATGGCCACTATGGAGGCCAGCACCACGCTCAGGGACGAGACGGCAATCAGCTTGGCAGACAGGCAGTATGCCGGGTTCTCCATCCGAATCCAGATTTTCTTCCGGAGCTGACCAAATCTCATCTGGTCAAACTTCTCCAGCTCCTTCTCGAAGAGAGAAGACTCTTCAAAGGAGGAGTCCGTGCTCACGTCATTGCTTCTCTGCTCCCAGTCTTTGTCCTGGCTCTCTTCCTTGCGTTCCTGGTAGCGACTGCTGCAGCAGGAGTCAATGAACAGCTCATTGATGCCCCAGTACTCGATCTCCTGGCAGAATGAGAACACACACAACTCCTCCATGACATGCAGCTTCCCCGTGTAATAAAAATTCAACACATATCTGAACAAGGACGGGTTCCTATCGAAGTAGTACTCTTTGTCAGTCACGCTGTAGTCATCACACAGCTCCAGAATGGCCTCCTCCGAGTGGCAGGTGAGCAGCTTTCCCAGACGGGTGTGAGGGAACCGCAGCAGAGTTCTCTGGTCAACAGACTGCTTAAAGCCCCCTACATTCAGGTTGACCAGTTCCTCATCTTGTCCAGGTCGATGGAAAGACTCACCAAACACCATGATGGATACGGGCAGCGGCGTGCTGGCCAGAAAAGGAGACGTGGAAGGTCCTGCTGCGCCTGGAAGAGCACGAGCTGCATTAGCACTGTGACCCATGGCACCTGCTCAAGCCTATTTCCAACCCACCCCCTCCCAAAGGCAGGCTACACAGAGAGCAAGGCAGGAAGCACAGAGAGAATGAACACGCTATGACACCATCTGACAAGAGGCACACACACACGCACACACACACACACACACACACACACACACAATGTGCTGTGAAGCCATGAGGCTCTCTGGGGAAAGAATGACACTCAGTTCCCATAGGACCGGCTCATGACAGCCTGCTGCTGCCAGGGTTATGGCTCCTTCTTCCCATCCATCCCCAGGGAGAGGGGTAGACAATCTATACCCACAGGGCAAGTCTTCTCCTCCAGTCTGCACTACACCTACAACCACCTAGAGGAGCTCAGCTTGGCTGAGGATGTAGGTTTCCCTCTATGTACCAATGTTTTTCTCCTTTAAAAAAGCCTCCAGCCTTAGTTTGGATGTGGACAACTAACGGGATATAATTATCTCTCTGCCCTTAAGTGCCGTGTGTCCTGCAGGTATCATTGCACTTGCTAGGATGGTGTTTCAGGTACAGCCACGTGATCTGGCAAGAGCTCTTCAGGTGAGCTGCACACCAGGTCTCCTAGTGCAAGCGCACTGCTCTTGCACCTTCTGGCCCCTCACAGTCTCCCACACTGTCCTAAGCTACAACTGTTTCTACACACGCAGCCTACATGGCTGCTTTCTTTCTGACCCTAAACAAGCTGTGCTAGACTCATCTCTCAGAGAAAAGAATAAGCTTCAAGCATGATCCATTACAGCCAACCTCCCTCTGGGCAGATGGTACAGACAAAAGGGGACTGTAACCTAGAGCTCCCAACAAGACGCATGAGAGGACTTTCACATCGGGTCACTTAACCCTTCCAGCACGGCAAAGGAAGAAGTGTGGAAAAACAGTTACTCAGAAAGTTGAGACGAAGATCAAGCAGCAGAGAAATGACAGAGCCAAGACTTAAACCCAGGCTGAATTAACTCGAATTAGTTCTCCCCACTATTAAACTCCTCTGGCCCCTCCACTTCCTAGTGCAGGAAGTACTCCACCAGGATTAAGCCAAGCACCTGCAGGATCACTGAAAAAGGACAGAGACCTCCAGCTGGGCCAGCTTCACAGCAGAAGGGACACAGTTTAATATTCAAGTTCAAGTAGAGTTGACTGAGTGGAAGGGTGAAGCTCTTGATGGAGGAGGACAGGGTGAGGGGCAGTTGCTGCAGTCAGAGAAATCTGGGTTGAATCCTGTCAGCAAATTCACGAAGGATCTTAGCCAACAGTGGGCGTGGCTCCACTTGGGACCCTGACCGCGAAGATCTCACCGAAGCTGCGCCTGCCATCCTGCGAGCTAGATACCATTGCTGGTTGGTGGCACCATGTTCTTAGACCTCCCAGCCTCTAGGACTCTGAGATAAACTTCTTTCCTTTATGGATTAGAAAACAATAAGCCCAGTGTCATGGTGCAGTGCCATAACCCTAGCACTTCCAGAGGCTGAAGCAGAAGGGTCACAAGTTTGAGCCCAACACAAGACAGTGACAAATCCAAGATAACTTTATAAAGTGGAAGTGACAAAATGTGGCACCTGGCTGGACAGGAAAAGCCAGCACTGGGGAGGGGGATGTTTTTTGAATTGCCTAAGTGGCTAGATACAAAGCTCAGTAAAGGAGGCAGGAAAGTCAGAAAGGAAGCTTTCCGCTCATGCTATGAAGAGTATAGTCTGTGGGGAAGAAAGAAGACCCTTTCTCTGAAAAGGATACACCAGAAATCACAGCCCTAAAAATACAACCCTAGGACCAGTCCAATAGCTCAGTGGATTAAAGCACCTGCAAGCAGGCACAGGGGCTGGGGGTTTGATACCTGGGACTGCCGTGCCGGCCCCACCCCTGGATGCACTGAGACAGCAACTGAGACTGGGTATGGTGGTGCATGCCTGTGATCCCAGCTCTTGGGAGGCTGTAAACAGTCAGATCACTATGAGTCTGATCTAGTAGTGAGACCCTCAACACCCTGTGGACCCTTCCCTAAAAATAGAAAAAAAATGCAGCCCCCACTGTCCAGCCCAGGAGGGAGTCTATAGTCCTGAAGAACACAGGAGTACTGGGTATGAAGAACCCACTGTTGACCAAGTTCCATGCTACCAGAGACCATAACACAAAAAAAGACACGCCATTTAATAGGCTTGCCGACCTCTTCCAGAAACTCCCTTTCCCTCTCTGCTTTCTGTTTTCAATTAGATGTCTTCTTTGCAGGGTCTAAATCAAAGCTGCTGAGTTGGTCCAAATATTTATACAACTTCAGATCTGTGAAAGCCAGCTCATGCTCGTGGCAAATGTAATAGTAAAATGTTCCAAGGAGCTACTTTAGCTAAGCTGCAGCTAAGGCTTTAATGGAAGTTATCTTCGGGTGAATTATTCCCCACCTGTTTGGCTTCCTGGATTCCAGTGATGATGGAAGTCAGTGTCTGTCCTGGTGACAAGGACTGTGGATGTTGCCTCTTAATCTGAGGGCACAGGCTCCCTTCCCAGTCTTTCCACACTACGTCTCTGAAGAGTGACGTTATCACCACATTGTCCATCTCCCTACTCTGTTCTATTTATTGTGCCCTCCCTTGTTAAGGAGGTTCGTCTAGCCCACAAAGTCTACCCACAAAAGCAGCCCACGTGATACAACCAGAGGTCTCCTGTTAGAGGCTTCCAAGGTACAGCAGGACAGTATCTCTCACAGACCAGCTCAAGGGCTCTGAATCAGAAGGCAGCTAGATGCCCCGTCAGTGCTGGTTCCCTTGGCTGAGCCTGGACCACATCAGCCAACAGGGGCAGGAAGTCCAAGCTCTCCCCTTCAGGAACTACAGTCAGTGAGCTCCCTTCCATCCCACACACGGTCAGCTCCTCCCCTGGGATGTGGCAGAGGAGGAAGAGGACATGGCAGCAGTTGCTCAGGACTTAAGGCCCAAGGCCAGGGCAGGGTTCCTGCCCTGCTCACACAGCCCACACTTCCCAGAGAATACACACAAGATCACATGAAGAGAACGAGACACTGAACATCACCACCTTCAAGATAACTGTGTTCATACAAGCACTGATTTAATTACATTTCATTTAGTTCTTTCAGGAAACAAGTACTGAGTCAAAGGTATACCTATATGTATACAAAATTTAAATATTTATAGATATATTTCATATACAGATAACAATATACATGCTATGCAGTATATAAAGTACACAGTTGGCCCTCCATATCCAAGGGTTCTACATCCCAATCAACTGTAGATCAAATATATTTTGTAAGCCAGGCATGGTGGCCTCACTTAAAATCTCAGCACTAAGGGGAGGCTAAGGCAAGACAATTACAAGTCCAAGCCAAGCCCAGACCACTTAGTGACTTAGTAGTGGCCTATCTCAAACTAAAATCTTTTCTAAAATGTGAAAGGCTCAGATGTAGCTCTGTACAAAGGCTATAGCACCTCTTTTCCCAGTACCTCAAAAACAAAACTTAAAACTTGCATCTTTACTGAACACATACAAACTGCATTTATTTCTCATCGTTCCCTAAACAATGCAAGATGACAGCTATTTATGCAGTACTCATAGGTTAGGTCTTAGGAGTCATTAGAGATGATTTAGTGTACACAGGAGGATGCACACAGGGCTTGCAGCGCTCATGGAGGAGACTGAGGCAGCTGAGGATCTGCAGAGGCCAGAATGCAGATCTGCCTGCAGGATGGGAGTGCACATAACCTGTGTGTGTGTTTATGTGTGTGTGTGTGTGTGTGTGTGTGCGCGCGCGCGCGTGCGTGCGCACGCACTCCTGCACAAGTGCAGACATTCAGTAAGCCACACACCTCCCAAATGAAAATATAAGCCAGCTCATTTACAAGCCGGAAAGAGGAAAAGCTTTCCTAATTCTGACTCAAAACATAGAGAAAAAATAATGGAAGAAAAATTTTACTACATAGAAAAAAAAAAAAACATACCATAGCAACATAAAAAGGAAATATAAAAAAATAGTAGCCATGCATACCACAGATGAGAGGTTAATATGCATAGTGTACTACGAATTTCAAAATGCAGAGAAAGAGCAATGGCAATATAGAAAAACAGACCAGAGATGAGGCAGAAGAGCTCGCAGAAAAAGTGCCATTCTGAAGTTAGGAAACTGATCAACTTTGTTCATGAAGGGATAACTACACGGGAAACTACAGCTTAATGTAACCAAACTAAGGGAGACTCAAAGATAAAACTCCATATTGGACCGGTGAGTCAGTGGTAAGCAGGCACTATTTACATCATGGTGTAAATACAAAATAAAGGAGAACACCCTGGGGAGCGGAATTTGTCAGAATTTAGCAAAAGTGTATAGGCCTTCACCTTTTGCCCCAGAAATTCCTTTCCTAGAAATCTTTTCCAAAGGGAGGCAAAGTTTGAAAATATTTGCATAATTGGAAGCTATCCAAATATCCATCAACAGAGGATTGGATGGGTGAAAAAGTAATGAAAAAAGTGAGAAAAAAAAAAAGTGCTGGAGTGATTTCTAGGCTGTTTTAGTTAAGTGGAGAAAAAGAGCACGCTCTAGAAGTATCAAGAGTATGCCACGCTTTATCAAGCAGAATGACAACATTATACGCACATATACATGTTTACATATGTGTATATACTTATATTATAAAAAAGAAAAAGTAAAACATAAACTCAAAATTACTAAGGTGTTTTCCTCCATGAAGCGAAAAGAAACAGCATAAGGGACAGCAATGGAAGTGAGAACCATGCGAATGTTTCACACCGTAATGAAAACAAAGTTAAATAAAAATGTAGCATCTCTTAAAATTTAAACCTTAATTGTGCATCAAAGTGGTGGTTCACCTTTAAAAGATAAATGACCTCAAGATACTTTAAAATGTAATAACTTGACTATACATGCCTACTCGTATAGTATGCACCTCAGGACAAAAATTTTACAGACAAATCAGCAAAATAAGAACAAAAAATCAGCAATATAAAAATCAAACAAATTAAGTAAAATAACCCCTCATCCCAAATTTGGATTGGAAATATCAATCTGAGCTCTTGATTTGCTTATTGGCAAAGGAAAAATCTTTCTTCTCCTCTGTCCACAGATCAGACATCGACACCCATGGGCATCAGGCCCTCCCCTCCCAAGCCAAGGTACTCACTGTCACAGCTTCTTGGGGTACAGACAGCAAGGGCCCCCTGCCAAGCCTCACTTTGGGAATTATCTCCAGCAGGACAGCAGCTGTGCACCCAAAGTCAGCTGCCTGCCAGGGCAGCCTGCCGGCAGACAGCGCAGCTCCTGGCATGCCTCCCCAAGTCAGGGATATTTCTGCTGATACTCAGAGTTCTCCGTGCAGCTCATCCCTCCATGTACCAGGCTCCACTCTCTCCACTTCAAAGGCTGATGCTCTCCAGGGCTCCCATCAATCCCCTTTCCCACAGTGGACCTCAGGCTGCTTCTTGGGAAACCCACCTAAGGCACCAGTCCTGAAAATGATGAAACCAAGATACCTAACTACAATCTGTCATCTTTTTAAAAAATCCAGCACTCCATGGATTGAGCAATCACTCTACAATTACTGGCAACCATAATCTGAGGCAGGCAAGCACTGGATAAACCTGCAATATCTTACTACAGCAGAAAACAAGGAAACACGCAGAGACAATTGGGTGAAGAGTCAAAGACTACCAGAGACTAAGGAGATGCATGCTACAGAAGCCAGGAAGTCTATGCTTCAAAAAGAAAAAGAAATCTGCAATAGACTGAAACATCAAATACATAAAAGTTCATGACTTCAGGCCAGGGAGATAGCTCAGTAGAATAAGTGCTTGCCTGGCAAGTGCAGGTCAAGTTCAATCCCCAACATAGCAAAAATAATAATAATAATAATAATAATAAATAAATAAATAAACAAAACATCACTTCATAATAATGTTTAAAAACAAATACCTATGTCACTTTCAGAGGGTGTGAAAACACCAATTCATCATTCTTGGAAACATAAAGCCAAAATAAAACGTTTATTCTGCTTTCCTGCATGAATTATACACTAAGAGAACAATATGAGTTAATGAGCGACACTTTTCCTTACAAAAATATTCCTCTAATGAAGAGTATAGCAATGGAAACAATTTCAGTGCTGCACTGGAAAATAATTATTTACATTTCAAAACATAAACAGGTTGAAAGAAAAGGAACCAAATGCGCCAACCTCATTATCACACACAAAAAGTTGGGGCAAAATGTTGTTGGTAGAGACAAAGGGTATTTAGAGGAGTAAAAGGGTCCCTTCCTATAACAAGAAAGTATAAGAATTATAAATACACATGTATGTAGCCAAAGACATAAAGGGAAGAAGTTTAATGTAAAAATCTTTTAGAACTAATGCCTCCCTTGAAGGCCTGTGCTCTATTTCTGTGTACTTTTAAAATTCTATCTAATTCATAGAAAGAAGAAAGAAAGAAAGAAAGAGAGAGAGATCTATCAATCACCCTTGGACTAAAGTACCTGCTTAGGGAGAGGGCATCGGCCAGGGTTCAATCCCAGGTGTGCTGTGCCAGGCTAGCTATAATGTTAGCATTCTGGCAGGCTGAGGCAGATGGGGACAGCTTAGTGAGATCCTACCTCAAAGTAACTAGTAAAAGTGTTGGGGATATAGGTCAGTAGTGATAGAATGCCCCTGTACTCAATGCCTAGCACAAAAATAAAATAAAATAAATCTACAAAGCCAAAAGTTGGGGATGTTAAAGAAAAATCAATGAAATTGATAAACATAAAAATGAAAGCAAAACCAGTGATGCAAGAAGTTCTATTCACCATGGACATCAAAAGAAAGAAGACAATGAAGGGGTTGCTGTGTCAGTATACATCCAGGACTACAGAAGTCAAAAGTGGACAAAGTGCTAGAAATACAGATCTCCAGAAGGTAAAAGAGGACAGTGCAGTTCCAGGTCGTTCTGTGAAGCCAGTATCACCCTAACGCCAAGCTAGAAGAAGACAGCACAAGTCCACAGATCAGTGGACTTGTATACATAAAACAATACATAAACTAATACATAGTGATATCTGTGCACCTATTTTTATAGCATCACTATTTGTGATAGACAAATCCTGTATACAGTATTGTATACATAAAACAGTGGTCAGTATACATAAAACATTTTCAACAAAGCACAGCAAACCAAATCCAACAAGATATGGAAGGGATTATATATCAGGACTGCTAAGATTTGTTTCAGGAATGCAAGGCTAACCCAACACATGTAAATTCATAAAGACACGCTAGGAGAATAAATGGGGAAAACATTATCATTACAATAAATGCAAAAGCATTTGAGAAATCTAAAACCCTATCATGATTAAACACACATGCACACCAAATTCAGAACAGAACTTCCCCAAGTTGATAAAGGACATGTATGGAAAAAAGACCACACCTCAAAATATACTTGATGATGAAAGACAGAAAACCCACTCTCCTTATTTCTACTTAGTATTGTGCTAGAAGTTCTAGTAGGGAAATTAGACAAGGAAAAGAAACAAAAGACCTCCAGACTGAAAACAAAGAATTAAACTACCTCTATTTTCTGGTAAAATGAACTTGTGTAATAGGAAGTCCTGCGATTGAGTCTGAAGATAGAGGCTACGACTTCCTGGGGTTTGAAAGGTTACACATCAAAGCTGAAGCACCAACTTTTCTAAAACATTAGATACACCTCAGTTGTGTCACACAGATTACTCTCTCTGCATACCCTTCTCTGCATACTGCAGGTGATTTCAGGCCTCTAGTCCAGCTCACCCCACTCACCTACTTCCTGCCAGTCTCAGTCACTCATCCCCAAGCCACTCCTCTCTTCACAATTTAATAAAACCTGAGTTTGGCCCTGAGGTGAGGCCTTTGTTCCAGATAGCCATCAGTGTAGCTGACTTAGGAGCCCTTGGCTCCGCATAACTACAAACATGGGTCAGTGTCTTTATTCTGACACTGGGTTACACTAGAAGTGGTAGAATGGAGTTAACTCACTAGAATTCCAGTAAGTTTTCATGAGATTACAAATATAAGCCTCTGTGCCATGATTTTGACCAGGAAGGGCTCTCTATAGAACATACTGTTAAAAGCAGTTAAAGTGATATAAGTCTATACAAAGACATAATATGGTTATGAGTTGGAAGATACACTGCTGTTGAAATGGCAGCACTTCTTAAATCTATAAATGCAAAATCATTTTCTCAGAAATCAACATCTGATTTGTAAAACTCACATGGAAGCCCAAGAGTCCCAGGATAGCCAAGACAGTCTTAATAAAGAACAAGGGTAAGGGCCTTGAACTTTGCAACTTAGGACATTCCAAAGCTGCGGGAGTCAAGACAGTGTGACACTGGCCAGGTCAGAGAGAAGACCAAAGGGACAGAACTTTGTGTACACCAAGAAACAAAACCACCAGACACATTGATCCACATTTCATTGTGACAGTGAAATATCTCAAGTTGGGAAACTGTGAGGTTCCTTCACCTCACAAATCCAGAGCTTGCAAGGCATGATGTGACCCTATGGCAAGTGAGCATGTAAGAGGGAGAGATCCCATTGTCAGAGGAGGGGCCAGGGGGTCACGACAGTCAGCCTCACTCTCGAGACACGCCTCCCCTGAAGACCGAGCCAGTGCCAGGGGAACTCCCTGGATCCCCGCTCAGATTTCGCATCCACATTTCCGAGACCTGCCACCAGCCCCACTCCTGGGAGCACTACCAAGAGAAATCACAAGGTGTGTCCAAACAACAGTATGTTCAGAGTAGCTGTGTTCGGAAGGGCCAAAAAGAGGAAACTGCCCACAGACCCACTCACTGATGAACTGACGAGCACATCCACACAATGTACTGAGGCACGAAGACGGCTGTAAGTTCGAGGCCCACTTGGGGTACAGAGTGAGTTCAAGGCCAGCCTGAGCTGCAGAGTGAAACCCTGTCTCAAAAAGACCAGAAAGGGAAAAAAAATCACAATGTAGAGTCTCACAGGATGGACATTAGTTAGCCAAGAAAGGAATACAGTCCTGACCCTACCCACACAATCTACACGTGTCAGCTTCCTTGAGAACATGATACTAATAGGAAGGTAGGCAAAGGCCACTTATTCTATGACTCCACTTACAACTCTGTGTCACTTTACAATGGGGACACACTCTGAGAGATGTGTCCTTAGGCAATTTTGCCACTGTGCCAAGATTACACAGTCTAGTCACAAAAACCAAGAGAGCTACAATGGAGTCTTATGGAACCACTGTCCTATACTCAGTCCTAGTTGACAGCATAGAAGAATTGTCATCATGAAATGTCATCATGTGGCGCATAATTGTGTGAAGTTATGTGACGCACACACAACAAGCAGACCTATCGGGACAGGAAGTAGATTAGTGATTGCTCCTAACTTAGGGACAGAGAATGGGAATTGCTAATGAGTATGGGTTTCTTTTAAGGGGTGATGAAAACACTATACATTAAAATGATTGTGAACACAGACAGGATTCAATCCCAGGCATGCCATGCTAGTCCTATCCACAGGGCATACTGAGACGGGGCATGGTGGTGTGTGCCTGTAATCCCAGTGCTTTAGAGGCTGAAAACAGGAGAATTACTATGAGTCTGATCTATGTAGTGAGACCCTGTAGACCCTGTACTAAAATACTACAAAAAAGAAAAAAAATCATGAAATCTTATGAATATACTAAGAACCACTAATTTATACATATTCAAAAGAAATCTTTTAAACTGGGTTTGGTGGCACATGCCTGTAATCTCATACTCAGGAGAGAGGTGGTAGAATCATGAATTCAAGGTTAGCCTGGGACACAGAATCTAAAACGAAAAAAAAAAAAAATAAATGATAGATTTTATTCACTCTCAATAAAACTGTCCTTGAAAAAAGAGCTAATGAATAATGAAGGGGTAGTAGAATTCAAACCTCACCATTTTGCAGTTCGTAATAATAGACCTAGACTGGCCCCGGCAGGATGGCTCAGTGGTCTAAAGCACCTGCAGACAGCTGCAGGGACCGTGGTTCAATCCCCGGCACCACATGCTGCGCCAGCCCTGCCCTCAGGGCAGGCTGAGCTGGCCATAAAAGTAAATAAACAAACAAACGAAAGTTATAGGGACTGGGGAGATAGCTCCATGGCACAAGTGCCTGCCTGGCAAGTGTAAGATCTTGAGTTCAAACCCCAGTCCCGCAAAAAAAAAAAAAAAAAAAAAAAAAAAAAAAAAAAAAAAAAGACAGAAAAGAAAAAAAAAAATAATAGACCTAGACAATGGTCGCTGGTGGCTGCTAAAGCCTGGATTAAAACCTGATGAGGAATTGCCTACCAAGTAGATCAGAATGACAATATGTGACTGTTGCTCACACAGTCAGCAAAACTCAGACTCTAGGAAGCCAAACAGGACAAATCAAATTTTTAAAAAAGCAAACAAAACCAATATGTGGGCTTGGTATAAACGCTGACTCTCGAGCCAAATGCTTGCATTCAGAAACATCAGAATAACAACTAGCATTGTTAATTTTTTGGTATTCTAATGGGACTGTAATTGTGTTCTTTAAAAGGAGTCTTTATCTGCTGGAAAGACATACTAAAATATTTATGGATAAAGTTACGCAGCATTTGGGATCCATTTCTAGTAACACAGAGGAAAAGCAAAATCATTGATCACACAAGACAACCATGAGTCAGGCTGCTTGGAGTGGGGTGAGGGGCACACAAGAATTCAGTGTGTGGCCCTCCTTATTTCTATGCATGTTAAAATTCCCTATTAACAGTGACTGAAGAATGCACTGAGCCCCTCCTCCGGTCAAGCACTATAGAATGTGCTCTGCACACAGCCTTGCTCGACCTTCGGTCACGGCCCAAGTGTGGTACTGGCAGAGGGTGCACAGCACATGCCTTAATACTCCCCCACCAAGGGCTAGACCACTCTCCCTCACTGCAGAGGCCCAGCTAGTCTTACCCAGCTTTCACAGAAAAACTCTTTCCACTGTACCTCAAACTGTGCACTTGAATGGGAGCAGGAAAGACTGGCCGATACTTTAATGTGCATATTGTGCCTGCCACTGGAACTGAGGAATGCCGTCCCTTCCAAGGGATATGGGAAGCAGGCTGAGGACATGTGGAGTCCCAAGCTGAGGACATCTTGTATTGTGGTCGCCCTTGGTCACAAAGTAGCAGGACTGACAACTAGTTTCACTTCTACCCAAAGGGGCTCTTGGGCTCACTGCAGGGACTGTCCCACCACGTCCCTCCATCACTCACAGCGATGGCCCCATGCACAGAACGCTGCCTTAGGCCTCTCCGTGTGTGTAAGGTCAACAGAAGGCTCTGCGCTCTCAAACTCCCTGCGCAAGGCTGGAGACCACATCTCCTCACAGCTGGCGTACACATCACCCATGTGTGGGGCCATCGGGACAATGCCCGCTCTGCTCAGAAAGGGAGCAAACTATGCGAGCTGGCTTCTTCTTACTGGACAAAATCACTTTTAAAAAGTCAATTCCATGAAAGTAAATAAAAGTCTAAATTCCTTTTTCCTTCTACTTGTCAAAAAAAACAAAACAAACAACAACAAAAAAAACTACATCAGCCACGTCATTGAGGAAAAAGGCTGTTTCAACACGAACACTGCCACCTTTTAGGAGCATTTGCCTATAAATTTCATCTCATTCATTAAATGCATGGGAAAAAAAAGTATTTTCATTTCTATAAGAGTATGCAAAACTCAATTTCTAACCTTCCCTGTGTCATCATGCCTTGGAAGTGCTCAGTTCCCCAGGGTCACTGTCAGAAGTGTGGTCCCAGTGCAGCAATGGTGCAGAGACAGAGGTGATCCAAGGCTGGCCTGGAGGGAGGGGATTCAGGCAGGGAAAGTGGGCCATGCTGCAGTAGGGCAACCCTGTGACACTCAGAGTCGGAACTCAGGAAAGCAGCTGCAGGCGCCAGCACCTGGGACATGCTCCTGACCCCCTGCTCTCTCCGTGTACGCATCCCACCAACGGGCACCCACATGCTATACAGACTTTCAGCATCCAAAGCTGTGACTTAGCAACTCTGTTCGCTTGACAATTGACTCCGTCTTCAGTATTTTAATACGCAACAGAAAACAGACTGAAGACACCATGTGATATACCAAACACAACTGAGCAAATGCGAACAGAATTCAAAATCTAATCTCATTGCAGCCCCGTCCGTCAGAGTCTGCTCCTCAGCACCCTCACAGGAGGTCTCCCTCCAGAAGACATGGCCCTCCTGCACCCCTGCCCCTGGGATGAGCAACTATCACAGAAACCAGCACCAGGCCTAGGAGGAGCAGCGAGTGGGCCCAAGCCAGGGACTCCTACCACCCTGCAGTGGATTAGGAAGTGGGGACAGTGGCAACCTTGAGCCCGGGCCCAATGAATCAGTGTTATTTGTTGTTGTTTTGTTGTTGGTGGTGTTATTGTTTTCAGCAGCTGAATAATGCATCTCTGAGAAATAAATAGCTGTTTGTGCTGCATCAATCTCACACATGCTCAGGCTAAGAATGTAAACTCAAGAAACTTCCAGGCGCCCTCAGAACTTGAGCCTTTGTTTCCAGGAGCAGCACTGCCTGGGCACCCCAGGGTGCTGCTCAGAGCTTCTCTCTGAGAACCTTTTCAAGAGGTTCTTCACCACAATACACCGGGCAGGCTGGGACTGAAAGTGTGAAGCTCCCAGCTAGCACACAGCTGAGGAAATGTCAGGCCCCCTGCAACCTGACTTGCTTCCCCCGGCACGGTCCACTCAACCCAACTGCATAATCTGGTTCTCATCTCACCCTGGTTCCCAGCACCACAGCCTGAGCCCAGTTTTCACACTGAAACAAACTGAAGAGCCCACCCTACTAGTTCACTGACGATGTGTCACCAAAAGCACCAGAGGAGCAAAACCCGAGGCTCTGAAAGCTGGCCTTTGAGCTGCCTCTTCCTGGTGAGTGACCCTGAGGAGGAAGGCTCTTGGTCTGCAGGAGGAAAGGCCAACCCACCTTGGGGACAAAGTAACAAGCGCAAAGTGTGTCCCACAAACATCCAGCACAAGGCACACGTAAAACTTCATTCTAAAAATGAGGGCTCTGACAGTTCTTCAACCTCCCCTCTCTCTCTTGCTCTCCGCACATTCCCACCTGATCTTTACTGAGCATCACCTCTCTGGAAGCTCAAGAGATTTCTGCCCCTCACACAGCTCATCTCCCATAGAGAGCTGCTCAGAAGTGTGAGTGACTTAGTGCATCCCGCAGCCAGAAATCCATGCAGATAGGATTGAAAGGCAAATGACAGCTTTTCAACCAAGAAAAAAAGCCTGCAGTAGATAGCTGCCCACTGCCTCAATCCGGCCGCACTGCATACAGGAACACACCCATGAATGTTCCTGGGCCAGAGGAATGGTGCCATTTCCCACGGCCCTGCCCTCCCCGCCTCTCCCTCAGTGCTCTGTGAAGCTTTACATCAGCACCTGACACCGGGCAGGTGTTGTTCCACATCTGCACTCCTCCTCAACACCAGTTAGCTCCTCAGGCTAACTCCAGGCTCCCCCACAGAAGGGATCATCCACTGTCCTCTCTGCAGCCACTGCCACCTACTCTAAGCACTGTTCAGTCTAGTAAAAGATAATCACTTTCATCTTAAGAGTTAGCCAAAACTATCATTTCTTTGGTCAAAGAGTATGCAGAAAGACCGAGACCAAGCAAGGCAAAATTAATCGTTTCCAATAGCCAAACACATCAACCACATAAAGGAACAGGTGGGGACTTTTTAAGCGTTCTTGTTTAAGGCAAAGTTTTTAGACTCGGCCTTAACCATCTAGTAGAAAAGTTTAAACACGAGGTATAAAAAGTAAAGCCAGAAAAAAAAAATAAAAAAGTAAAGCCAGATTAATACGCTGAGTTGTAAAAGGCTCAAGTCAACAGCTTCTGGCATTGCCAGTTCTGCTGATAACCCACTACTATTATGGATTGTTGGATGATGCATACAACTACTTTCTCTTAGTTTTGCTTCATTAAAACTTGCTTATCTATATATTTTTAAAAAGTTCAATGAGAAGAAATATTTGTACCAATAGTGTTTAGAAAACTTACCATGCCTGCATCTTCTGCTCTGAACAACTATGAAGACAGCAATATGCATTATATTAATTAAAGTGGCTGTACTACTAATGTGTTTTGAAACTGTATCATTGTTATTTCTTTCTTATTAAAATTGATAAAATTATTTAAAAAAAAAAAAAAGACTGGGCTGCAGTGTCATTTAGAAGACAGTCCTAGTTCGTATGTATCATTTGATGTTCCAGAAAACCTGGAGGCCCTGACCTCTATGTGGGCTTGTTCAAGCTTAGTTAGAACTAATCCAGGGTGTTGTAAAGGTTCTACGGATCAGACAAAAACACTTTCAGGCCAGACACCCACTAAACCCACCAGGGTGTAACCTGGTGTGGCTGTGTCTCGATTCTAGCTCCTAGTGGGGCCCACACAAAGCTGACACAGCTCCAACCAGCTCCAACCCTATCAGGCCACACTTTCTTCAGTCACAGCCCTGGAAGGTTCCTTCTCTTCTGACAGAAAACAGACATCAGACAAATGACACAGAAAGGCAGCTCTTACCCTGGTGGTGATGTTGCACGCTCTGCCCTCATCCTGCACAGCGGAATGGTCATCCTCAGGCACAAAGCTCCACCCTGCTCCCCACACTGGTGTGCAGGCTGTGTGCCAGCATTTAGTGTCAGTAAGAAGAGAGGAATTCCGTCGTTCAGTGGAACAAGCCCGAGCAGTCGCTGGCAAGGAGCAGCTGCCTGCGGAAGGAAGCATGCACCAAGTTGTAACTCCAGGAGGAAACCTTTCCAGAACTCTCCAGCTCAGACCCAAGGCTTGGGGCACTGGACCGGTGAGACCCAAAGCTCGCGGGCTGCTGGAGCCTCCAGGGATGGGGCTGCCCATTTCCCCAAGGAGCCATCACTCCAGCTGGGCACACAGATGGCCGAAGGAGCTGTGCTCAGGCGTCTCCACTGATGCAGCCAGGAAACTGCAGAACCAGGCATAGGGATGAGGTTCCCTCCCACGCGTCCTTACAGGAGTAGCCTTCTCCTAGCCAGGTGACCCAGCACAACTTGGAAACTTCTAAATGACCACGTTTTATTTTATTCTATTTTATTTTATCAATTAATTCATTTATTTATTGCAGAACCAGGGATTGAATTCAGGCCCTCAAGCGCTCATTCTACTGAGCTACTTCTCAGCCCTTATGACCACATTTTAATCCATTGCAAAGACAAACTGCAAGTGGGAATCACTACTATCGCAGAATGAATTCTCCTGCTCCAATTTGAAATCACTAGATTTGAAAGCCTGGCGAAATTTGATTCTTCTTTATCTGTCCATTATATTTCACAGGTGCTAATGTAGAATTCTCTGATTAATGCTGGAGGGGGATTACATTTGTGTCAAAACAAATACAAATACAAATTTCTATTTCTGCCTCTGAACCCCTTGAAGAAAGCAGAAGGATTCAAATCCCCGACCGGCTGGGCGTCCTTTGGGTTGATGGCTTTCCACAGACTTCCACCAGCATCTGAGCACCCAAGCATCAGTCTCTGCTTTCCCATCCACACCAGGTACAAAAGGGGAAGAAGAAAAGATAATATTGATTCTGAGCAAAAGAATCAATAGGAAGAGCCTCCAGCTGTATCAGCCATTAAACTAGCACCCCTGGCTGCAGCTGTGATCTGCTGGCCTTATGGGGGGATCCGGGTCACAACCCAGAGGCAGGCCAGGCCCACCCCAGCCCAGCCCAAGGCTCACAGCCCCTAATCTTAACACAAGCAAACAAGTGGGGGTGGTGGTCCATGTGGGGGGTGCAGGTCCAAGCAAGGGCAGGCCCAGCTCTGCCGAGGGCTGCTCCCACCTCCACTGACTCTGTGCAGAAGAAAGCGCAACACCAGCTCTGCCAGTCCTGAATTTCCAAGTACAGCTCATGGGAGAGAAGGTACATAAATCTCAATAGGAAGAAAGAAAATCAGTTCTGGAACTGAAGTCCCTCCTGCTTCTCTTGCTTCCTACCTCTTCTTCACAGCCTCCCAGTAGCACAGGTTTGGGAAGCCCTAGACCTTTGTATCCCAGTGAAACAGAAATGCCACTGCCTACTTCTAAGCAGCTCAACCACACAAGATCTCGTCTTTATCAGATGCCTTCCTAAATGCAGCACATTTTAAGGGAATATAAAATTACTCTGCCTGAGAGATAATTAACTGCAAACAGCTTTGATATCATCATATTAATTACTGAAGGAAGAAACTAACGAAATACTTATCCAATACTCAAGAATACCTAATCATCACCAGAAGCTCACAGCATAAACCCAACCTGCAGCCCAGCCCAGAGCAGTTCTGAGGCTTCCTTCCACAGAAACTATCCAGGGACCCTTGGCTGATATCTGACAAATGGAGAGCTTTTCACGCTATCCATTGCTCTGTCTCTACCACAAAAACTCAGAATTCCTATGCCTAAACACCCTGTTTTCTTCTCTCTCTCTCTCTCTCTCTCTCTCTCTCTCTCTCTCTCTCTCTCTCTCTCTCTCTCTCTCTCTCTCTCTCTCTCTCTGTCTTTTTGTGACAGGGTCTCACTATGCAGTTCAGACTGGCCTAACTCTCTTTGTAGCCCATTTTCTATCCCCAAGATTCCTGCTTTTTAAAAAAAAGTTTACAATGGACTTTCAGAAGAGATGTAAGACCAGTCCCAGCTACTTCTCACTGTGAATTTCAGTGATTCATAGCCCCCTCGGGATGCTCACACTCCGTGTGGCTGCTCAGTAGGAGTTGGTAACCAGCTCCGTCGGCGGCCCCAGCATGCCAGGCTCACTGATGGTTTTACACCCACCTCCTGTTTCAGCAATCCCCTTTGTGGGCTGGACCCAAAGCCTCAGAGAAGCTCCTCGCCCAGGGTCTTATGACTGAAAGTACCAGTGAGAGGAGCCACTGAAGCTGGAAATTGGTCACAGGTCTGAGGGCAGGCCAAAGACTCAGTGCCTAATGCAGTCCAGCTACCTCAGTCTTAGAAAAAGTATCCAGCCTGGTCAACATAAACTATTAGTCACTAGGAAACCTTGTGTCACATGATACTAACTCTGCAAAGATATAAATAAATGCCCTTGCTGTTGCTCTCGGGTCATTTGCCAATCAGGCAATAGGCCACCACCTGACGCAGCTCTTGTCTTCTTGTCTGTCTTTTCCTCATTGCCGTGTCTCCCTGGGTACACCATGAGACCAACGAGTCCCTGCATACCAGAACCAGGAGCCGAGCCCAGGGGAGTCCGCTCTTCTGCTCACTGTGTGGAGATCAAGATCCGTCTTGTTGCTGGGGAAGCCAGCGTATGATGGGGGTGGGGACATGACCCAGACCTGCAAGCTTTGGGGAAGAAAACAGTGGACGTCCAACTTCTCTGCTCCTGCCTAACTTCCACCCTGCATTTCTGCTTTCTGTGCTCATTCTGAGCTCATCAGGGCTGTGCTCAAAGGCAGGGAGTACCTGCTGTGCTTCAGCACTAAACCAGCTTCTCCCTTTGCTGAGCAATTCAGCAGGATCCTAGCTAAAAACCCCCAGTTCCCTGAGCACTGCTCCCCCGCTGCAGAATTCCTTCCTCGCAGAGGTTCTACATCCTCCTTTCACTCCCTCCAGCCTGGCTGTATTTCGGGGGGGGGGGGGCACACCACTGGGAAATACACAAAATGAATGCCTCCCTGGCCTCGGAGAGGGAGAAGGTAGAGGCCGAGTGGTACCATATATTGGACTCATCCATTACTCTGGCCCTGACAGCCAATCTCAGAAGAGAACCCAGGAAGCAGCACACAGACAGGAGCCAGCTCACAGGAGTGATGGGAACTCCTAGCCATCCTCAGGTGGAAGTTATCCTCCCAGAACTGTAAAATCAGCATCTGATGGATTACAGCAGACACTCCACAGGAGTGGCCCTGTCCTCTGCAGCTGCACAGGATCCTGCACGTCTGGGCACTCCCCTGAAGCATGTCATGGCAGTGCCACCCTCTACACAGAGACGGTCTCTGGTTAGGCATAGCATCCTAACAGTAATCTTTTTATTAATTATCCCTGTCATACAGTGGAACCTACACATCCTTTTGAACTGTCCTTTCCTCCAAGACAACAAGACTAAGGAGCAAACTGATGAGCAGGACCAATGTGGAGAATGAAAAGCCACCAATGAGCAGAAGCCAAGGAGGAACATGAAAGAGGCAGCGCCAGTTGCTGAGACCTATCCCTGCACTTTGAAAAGGAGGACGATCTTGTCCTGAGGTTCAGCATCTCCTGTCTTGGTGATGGGAAATCTCAAGAATGGAGCTCAAGACCAAAACTTCAGTTTCATGTATCTTCGACTACATAAAAAGGGGGGGCGGGGGGGGGGCGGGATGGCTCAGTGGTCTAAAGTGCCTGCTTAGGAAAGCTTGAGCAGCTGCAGGGACCACGGTTCGATCCCTGGCACCACATGCTGTGCCAGCCCTGCCCTCAGGGCAGGCTGAGCCAGCCATAAAAATAAATAAACAAACAAACATAAGTTCTGAAACAAGAAAAAAATAAAATTAAATTTAAAAATTCAAAAAAAAAAAAAAACACCACCTTTTATTCTGACTGAGGTTCTAAGAGGTAGCTCTGGATGACCCAAGACTCCTGAGCACTCTACCAACAGCAAGCATATGAGCTATGTGGCCAACACAAGCATCCACCCACCCACTCATTCTAACTACAGTGTAACTGAGGCAGGAAAAGCTTTGTGCATACAGCTTTCGGTGTGCTCCAGCACAAGTCCACCTCCCAGAGCAGTGGTGAATTTATGACACGAATATTGTTGTTTCTAAGACAAAAGACGTTAATATATCTGTTGTTCTAAACTAAAACCTCAGGATTCAGGTTTAATTGCAGTATTGACCCTCTGTGATAAGTGCGTGGGTTTGGGTTACACCTTGGATGCTCAGTCTCCAAGAGGTTTGTCATCACTGTCCTAGAACTCAGTCACTTCCAGGACACCTCTGAGTTAGTGTCGAATGCTACAATCCTGTCAAGAGTATGAACCCCGGCCCATGATAAGGTCGCCAGGGAAATGACACTTTTCAGTATGCTCTGGCAAAGTCAGCTTCCTTGGAGGCACCTTGACCTTAGCAACTTGTTCAGGAGGGTCTCTCGGCTTCTCAACTCCTGATGCGGTGGGGCCAGGGGTTCCTTCTTGCACAAACAGACCTGGGCAATGCAGGGCACTCAGCAGCACCCAGGCTTCAGCCAGTACATGCCAAAAATGTTTCCAGACACTGCCGAAAGGCCCTTGGAGAGTACATCACCCTCGGCTGAGAGCCAATCAGGTCTTAGAGATCTGGAAAAAAAAAGCTCAGAACAATAGACCTAGCACATGACCCACAGCCAGGACACCACTGAATTACTCAGCAGCACTTGTTCTTTTGGAGTTAGAGTCACGGCATTTCATGTCATGGCATCGGACAGCAGCCAACACTTTAAAACAAAGAAAAACAAAACAAGCACAGCCTTCTGCTAAACCTCAAAGCAGGCTTCATGATTTGGGTGCAAGGTCAGCCGTTCTCCTTCAAGAGCTTGTGTGGCATCCTCTATAACCTTCACCTCTGGAATGACGTTCTCCGTACTTGTTCTGGTGCTGCTTCAAGCACACAGCCTGCTGGACACCCCCTGCTGGCTCAGTTCTGTGGAAACTTCACCTAGGTCCCAGGAAGGATGTGAACGCTCACCAGCTCTCCGTAGCTGCCACCATTCATCAATCACAGCTGTCCACAAAACCCAAGAGTAGTGAAATGATAGGAGCGATTGAGGGTGGGATTCCATCCTACTTCTCTCTTAACTAATGAGAACTGTCATCCAATATTTTTCTTAAATAATATTGAAATGTCACAATCAGGCTGCCATAATTGGATTCAATGTGCTAGAAAAATTATCCTTATATTTAAATCCTGTAGTCCAAAGCAATCAGAAAAATAAAACTTCCAGGTGATTCAAATGGGGAATTACTAAGAGTCTCTCTGAATTATGTATTTCTTCCAAATTATCAAATTTCAAGAAGTACCTTAGGTTAATATAAGAAATCCTTGAATTGACATGATTTCTAAAAAAATTGATCTGTCTTAGGAAGAGAATGAAAATTTTTCAAGGTTTAATATATTCAGGGATTAAAAATAAATTTATAGAAGTTCTAGTTTTCAATGAGCAAACTAGTAAGTACTTTCTAAAGCAACATTACTAAATTACACCTGAAAGGCTCATATAAATCACATTTCTCTTGACTGTTCAGAATGAGTAAATGCAGTGCCAGCCCCAGGAGCCCCAAGGCTTGAAACAAGCACCCAAACCCCACCTTCTTTTTTTTTTTTTTTTTTGTCTTTTTGAGACAGGGTCTCGCTATGCAGTTGAGGCTGGCCTTGAGCTCACTTTTGTAGCCCAGGCTGGTCTCGAACTTGCACCAATCCTCCTGTCTCAGCCTCCCGAGTGCTGGGATTACAGGCGTGAGCCACCACACCCAGCTACCCCACCTTCTTCTCCTCCAAGTTAATTTCTACACAACCCTGGGAGCCACATGCACACTGGCCAGGAGCCTCCCTGGGGAGATGTGTCCCACCTCGGAGGAGAGACACCACCCAGCCACTGACCCAGCCCAGTCACCCTGACAGCTGCTAGAGCTCTGGGGTCTCCTGGAGCAGCTCATGTGACTGTCACATCTCCACTGGTTCCAGGAAGGGACAGTCCCTGCTCCAGCCCTGGAGAGAACCCTGGTTCAACTCTCTGATGAGAGAGGCTGCAGCTGTAGGCAGAAAACAGGCAGGCAACCACCTGGGGGCTGGAGACACTGCCCGGTTTCCACATTCTGCACTGTCACCATTCCAATAACTGCCTGGACACGCTAACAAGTGGTACGCGGAAAGCAAACATTTGTGCAGCATGCAAGGACAACCACACCATGAGAAAAGAACAGCAGCACCAACTGGCCTGCCAAAGCTTTGTGGAGGACTCTAGAGCAGTGTGTAAGGAGAAATCCCAGCGTCCCACATTTGCATTCTGAGGAAACAAATCAGGCAAGTGTTCAAAGATGCAAGCTCAAGTCGATGCACCAAGACTCACAAATGGGAGTAAAAAAACAGAGGTAACCGACGTGGCCTTCAATAGCAGGATGGTGGGGTAGGTCAGGGATAGCCAAGAACAGAGCACTCCACGGCCAGTAAACATGTTCAAAGAGCCATGGTAACAACTCCCAGGTACTGAGACAGGCACTGCTCTGAGCACTTCCATAGCCAAATCCATGCAATCCTCACCAGCCTCTTAGGAGTGCCTGTCCTGCACTCATTTTACAGATGGGGAAACTGGAAAATAGAGTTGACTAACTCTCCAGAGTCCACAGCTACAGAGTGGCAGCTCTGTGATTTGGACAACTGTGCTCTGAAGCCCTTTGTGTAACAACTGCCATGCTCTGTATCCTTAAGGAAATTAAAAAGAAAAATCTTGACAAAAAAGAAAACAATTATAATCTAATAGACAGCATGATCCTATTTTTGTAAAATATGACTAATGAAAAAATAAATAAAATCTACACCAAAATGTCAATCATTTTCTCTGGATGACAGACTTTGGGTGATTTTTGCTTTCTATTCTACCTCTCAACACTGTGAATGTCTTCAAAAGAACAAGTATAAAATTCTTAGGAAATAAGTTTTTTTATTTAAAAAAAAAAACAATGTCACAAGCAGCTTTGGAAGTATACAAGTGGAAAAAAGGGAGGCAGACTTACAGGTGTGTGGAGGGTGGAATTCTCTGCCAGCACGCTCCAGCCTCACGCACAGGAAGCATGGGTCTCTCTTGTCCACTCAAAGCTACTTCGTGGCAGGTGCTACCCTGTGAACACAGAGACCAAACAATGACACAGCTCGCCTGAGCACTGGGAGGAGACTGCAGGAGCTTGCAGCCATGCAAGCTGCAGTGTGGAGTGCATTCATCAGGGCCTTGGAGGACGGAGAAATTCAGAGAAAACACGCAGGGGACAGGAAAGTGAGATGTCTGTGCCCACTGAGCAGGACAGCGCACATGAGGACACAGGACCAGAGAACCTGGGTACAGAGAGCAGGACCAGGCTAAGTCCCAGATGAACCCTGTGACTGGCAATCGTTACCCAGATTCCTTCTTCTTAAATCTATGCAAGAGCCTCCCTTGTGCGGTCCACATCCTCGGAGCAGGGATGGGTGTCCCTGGGGGAGGAGACCGACTGTGGCCACACAGAGACTCTGCCCAGACAAAAGGGCCCCGCAAGGCTTCTGCTGCTTGTAAGTGCTCATCTTTAGCATTTATCACTTCTAGGATGTCTCAAATCATTAGAAACTGCCAGCGGACACCAAGCCACCAGGAGCTCAGGATCCAAATAGTCCACAGGGAATGACAGGACAATTGGAGCTCACCTCACCCCTTTTACATCCTACTGAATCCATGCTTCACTTAGTGCTCCTAGCAGGTCTATAGAGAGAGGTTGGGAGGTCTTAGGACTTCTGCGGGGAAAAGCAATCCTAACTTTCACTTATTTCTAACCGAAACTGAGCAGTGCCTCCCAGCAAGGTGGAGGCAGTGCCAGGGTAGGGTCAGCAGTGCCCACACCTCTGCACCCATCAGCATCCTTGATAATTCTATGTCAGCATCACCATCAAGATATCAACACAGTGCCACTTATGCTCAGTGTTATGTTGGTCGCAGTTATTACAAGGCTATTGCTTGATCTTATCTAATGAATTAATAATAAAGACACACACGTTGCTAAATCATACACTGACTTTTCTATTTTGATAACTATTCCCTGCAATCTAATTCCTTTACACCCTGTAGCTTTTGGGGCTTTTGCACTTAACTCTTCTAGGAAGCAGTTCACCAGCCCTGATAGCTGAAGGGGTTCCTAGCATAAAAAGGACTGAGACCCCCCCCAGCCCGTCCCCAGTTCCAGCCCTCTCTGCACCACACTGTCTCGCCCCAGGCCCTCTGCCCTGGCTGATGGCTCTCTCTGAAGCTGCCAGGCTGGTTCCTCATTCTACCAGGTCTTTACCATGCTTCAGGACACCATAAGATCACCTTCCTAGGTGCCATATCTAAAATGTCACCACATCTCCAGGCTACTGTTCCCATCCTCATTCCCTTTTGTTTTTAATCCTAAACATTTATCACTCCCAAAAGCAAACTTAGTGATAGAAGTTTCCGCTCTTTCCCTTTATTTATTTGGTCCCCACTGCACCACAGACTCCTCCTGTACAGGGTTTTTTTCTTATACCCCACCACACTCCTACTGCCTAGAACCCCATATGAGTGAGAAAGCCTCATTAATTGTTAAATTAACAAATCTTTGAGTTGACTGATACTTGTCACATTGCTGAGCCACCATCTGTTTCCATTCCATGTGAATTTTCTGGATTTTTGGTTTTCTGAGACAATCTAACTATGCATTCCTGGCTCAGCCCGATCCTCTTGCCTCAGCCTCCCAAGAGCACAGATTACAAGCTAGCATTAACAAGTCTGCTGCCACAGGAATTATAAATTCTCTCTCTCCCATTGCATTAACTAAGAGAAAACAACAGGTAACAAATTTTGGAATTATGGTCATCATGAAAGAAAAGTATCTTATTCATTAGGTACTGTAGATAGGAAATAACTTTTTCCTTAATAAAACGGGTTTTAAAGACAAAGTTCTGGCCAGCCACAGTAATCCACACCTATAATCCCAGCACTGAGGCTGAGGTAGAAAGATCACCAGGAGATTGAGGCCAGCCTGGGTTACACTGCGAGTTCAAGCCTTGCTTGAACTACATAGCAAGACACTGTCTCAAAACACAAAACAAAAATAAATAAATACAAGGTTCTGAAATGCAGACACACACAAGTTACTGGATAAAACAAACAGAAAAAAAAATAAATGGGGGAAATAGGGACGTGGTATCAAACTGATAGAAGCAAACTGACCCACACCGGCGGGATGTGGTGCTCACATAAGCTCTCCAGGCCGCAGCCTCCTGGACCCCAGCAGGACTCTGCTCCCCGCTACAGTGCCGGCTGCAGTGTAGCCAGCCAACTGCAGGCTTGGAACTCACCACAGCACAGCACTCGTTCAAAGGGGGCTAAGTAAGACAAGGCCAGCCAAGCAGTCTTGACAAATGCACAGAAAAACACCTTGATCCACTCTACAACTTGGAGGTTTTTAACAAGCACAAAGTGTATTCTTAGTAGTTCTTACAAAATGAAACTCAGAGACAAATGAAAAACGTTCTGTTTTTTATCTCATGCATCCTAATAAAAAATGCTCATCAAAAAAAATAAATAAATAAATTTTTTTAAAAAATGCTCATCATCCACACATCAAAAACTAACACAAAACACAACGCCCCTGCCCCATATTCAGGATGTAACACAGCTCCTTTGGTTACCTTCTATGTCACCTGGCCCTTTCCCACACCAAGCATGTGGCAAAGGCACCTACAGTCTGTCCCACCTGTGCCACCGTCCACTCTCTCCCGCTTCTCTGATTACACTGTTGCTAAATGTCTTAGAGAACTCCGCCTCCTTGGCCCAAACCTCCACTCTGCACTGCAGACCTCCACAGGCTAAGTGGACACCACAAATGAGCAGAGGAAGGTGCTGGGCCAGCTGACTGGCGAGTTCCTCTGGCTCTCAGGTGACTGGGTCGACCAGCTTGTCTAGAACACCCACAAAGTTTATTTTCTTAGGATAGACTATTAGTGTGTGTTTGCAATAGAGAATGTTTACATTCCTTGTGTGAAGCTGGTCCAAGTGTTTTGAAGCCTATTTTTATGAAAATGTGCCTAAGATTTTAAATGTTAGCAAGGCCAGTAGGTCGTCATTTCCATACCCACTTGACCACTTTCCAGACCCCCTTGTCCCTCTGTCTTTCTTAGCCAGGGTGTCTAACCCCAGCTGATCGGCTACACAGCCCCACTGGGATCCAGCCCAGCTTTCCCTCCAACCTTCAGGACTCCACCCCAGATGCACTTGAAAGTCCCAGGATCCTGGCACGAGCACACTCAAATGCCCCGCGCCCCCGCTGCCATGCCAGCTGGACACTGCTGACCCATCAGAGCCCACTTCTTCACTGCACAGAGCCACCAGCACCAGCTAGGGCCAAGGACAGGCACAAAGCATTCTCAGGGGCCTTGGCCTGCCCTTTCCTCCTGTCCCTCTGTCCCTCCTCCTCTGCTTCACTTCCGATGGATGCTGGGTCTTCTAGCTGTGTGCCCACCTCAGACCCTCTCTCCGTATTCCACCCCTTGCTCCCCTGCATATCAAGCTACAGTTTCCTCTAAACTGGGGTTGCTTTACCTCAGACATCAGGCTTGAATCCCCTGTGGTGCCCTCGACCTTCAGGACAAAGCCAGGGCTTTAGTGAGAATCCCAGGTCCACAGTCCCTGCCTATGTAATCTTCCACAATCTTTTTAAGTTCTCTGAGTCTCAGTTTACTCGTTTCTAAAGCATGGATATCACGTACTGCATATTTAGATTAAAAACGAGATACTATAAGGGCCAGTGAGATGGCTCAGCAGATTAAGTGCTTGCTTAGGTAAGAGCAGGATCTGGGCTTCAATCTCTGGCACAGCATGCCACACTGGCCCCGCCCTCCTGAGAGGCCTGGCATGCTGGCACACACCTGTAATCCCAGCACTAGGGAGGCAGAAAACAGGAGGATCACTGTGAATCTGAGCTGCACAGTGAGACCCTGAACCAAAAAAAAATGAGATGCAACAAATAAAGCTCACCACATGGGGGGCATAGTTACTGATCAATTAAATGTTAGTTCTTGCTTGAGTATTTTCCTTACCTACCTCAACCCAATTCAGATTCTAGAACTATATGGAAACACTTGAAATTCTCCAGCTTGGAGCAGTGACATAGCCCTGTAATTCCGGTTACTCAGCAGACAAAACAGGAAGATGGAAAAAGTCAAGGCCAGCCTAGGCAATCTGCAGTGACCTGGCTCAAACAAGAAAAAGGGTGAGGGCTGTGGCTGTGCAGTAGGGGACATGCCCACTACACAAGGCCTGGGCTCAGTCCTCAGTACAGGGAAGGGAGGACAGGGAGCAGAGTGACATTCTCCACATTCTTTCTCCTGCACAGAACGCCCTTCAGGACTAGACTATCATGTCCTGCAGAACCCCAGGTCCCTCTTCGTCCCCTTCCTACTGCCCCATCAGAGGAACTTGCTCAGCTGCAGCAGAATATTTCCTTGCTGACCCCACACTACACTGCACATTCTACACAGAGTGCCTTGTTTCACTTAATCCTTAATGCCCAGCAAGAACTACTGAATGAAAGGTGGTCTTCCTAAGTCCCCAGATTAACCTGTGAGACAGACGCTACTAGGCATTGTCTGTAATGTGTGAGGATGCTGAGGCTTAAATCAGCTGAATAGGAAGTAGAGGTGGCAGTTCGGAGCCCAGCCAGGCCCACAGGTGGGGTCCTGTCTGTCCTGCCGTCTGCCCTTCCACACTATGTCACACCCCTACCACATGCTGTAATTCACCTTCCTGCCCTAAATTTGCATGGCTCAATAGGAATGACTGTATACTTCATGTCTTCTCCTTGAGGAGGTACAAGGTATCCACAGAGCACCAGCAAGAGTCCCCACAGTTTCTGTGCTTGCCTCTATAAATGTGTATAACCAGCCTTCTCAGGAGTGTCTGCCACAAAATAACTTTGCTTGAAGGTTTTCATGTGCTTTTTTACTTGGTGCCCTGCTCTGGGAGAACGACCTTGCTGTCTACTGCACTTCAATGGGCATGAGCTATGCCTCTTCCAAGCCTGCAATCAGAAGACTAAGAGCACTGAAGTAAACATGTCCCAGCAAGGAAGCTGGGCACTGGCCTTCAGGGCCATCATGAGCAAGCGGCTGTTAAGAGCCAATGCCTAACCTGTCCCTTCTGATGGAGCGGCTTGGCTAGGTCACCACAAACCTCTTCTTGGGGTCTTCCTACCTGCCTGTAGCAGGCAGGTGAGCGGACGCCTGGACAAGTAGATGCTCTGTAATCATCACTATAGCAAGATAAGATCATAGCACGCCTACTTCCAGTGTGGTCATGGAGAATCAAGGAGGAATACAGACACCACACTCGTGGCAGTGTCTGGGACATTATATAAACACTATATCCTAGCTACTATTTTTGTCACTAAATGTTGCAGGAGCCCTAAGTATCATCTGAGAAAGAATTGCAATCCTAAGTACAAAAGAAGCAGGCCTGCTTGACGCCAGCTGGACCATTCAAGTAGACAAAGGAGCAACTGGGGGAAGCTGGAAAGGCAGTCTGCAGAAACCTCATTCCCCTGGCCTTCTGGGTATTTCTGGCTCTACTTCTGCCCAGAACACACTGTGCTCCCCCCAAACTCCACCCCTTTCCAACCAGGCAAGAAAGGCTAAGAGATTAAATGCTGGTGTGGGGTGAGTCCCTCAAACATTCTCTACGTCTAGTAGGGTCCTCTGCACACAAGCACAACTGGCTGTGACAAATGCTGCTCTCACAAGGCCACAGGAAGAGGGAAGGCTGGAGGTCCCTGCCAGAGCATGGCCTGTGGAAGAGTTGGGTGTCCCTGGATGGAGTGGCACAGAGACTGGCTGAGCCCGCCCCCTCCCACACGGTAGCTGCACAAGGCAGGACAAGTAGCGGTGGGCAGGAGGAGCCTCTAAGGACACCTTGGCAGCCACAGGCCACCAAGGCGACACAGAGAGGGAAGGCCGACCACCCACAGGAGCGAGGCATCACCAGAGGTGCCACTCAAACTGCCCCAAGAATTCTCTACTCTTAATTTTAAAACAAGAAAGAAAGAGAATTAAGGTCCCCCCCACAGGCGAACCAGTGATGCTGTTGTCTCCATTCTCGCCAAGGCTAGAGAAGCTTCTCTGAACAGATCAGACACAGCAGCATCCTGTGCACACCTTCAGCAGCACCAAATGCCAAATGGGACAGAAAGACAGTGGTCACCCTGCCCCACCCGCCCCTCACACAAAGTCCCCAGCCTCCTAGGCCACTTGCTCCAGTGGATGATCTCTGTCCTTTTCCTCCACACAGGCTCATCCACCCCAAGGCCACCTCCTCCCCAAAGCTTTCACTGTGTCCCGCGCCCCACACTCCTAACACGATATGCGTGGCCCTATTTCTTGCTCACAGAACTCATGTCTTAGCCATGTCCCTGCACTCACCCCACTGGAACCATGGTTTGGTTCCAGCAGATGTGTGGAGGGCACTGCCAGGCATGACCACACGAATGCTCCCTTTACCAACAGCAACAGCAACAGAGCAGAGCAGAGCAGAGAAGGCTGCTCCGGAGGCGCCTTCCCACGCTGGTGCAGATGCCTGCCTAAGCTAGCCTAGTCTATCTGCACTGCTGTGACAAGACAGCAGAGACTTAAGTGGTTAAACATGAGAGGGTTATGCAGCTGGCAGTTCTGGAGACCGGGGCGTCTAAGAGCACGCTGTTCTCCTCTCGCCTTCTTGCAGCATGACACCATGGGGGCATCACATGCAGACAGGAAGTGTGCGGCCTGGTGTCTCCTCTCCTCGCACACAGCCCCTGATGCCTTCAGGGAGCCGCTGTAGGATCCTATCTACCTTGAATCACCTCCCAAAACCTCGCCTCCAACTGCAATTTACCCACACGTGAAGGTCACATTTCCCACCCTCTGCAGATCTTCACAATTGAAAATGAAATGGAGCACATGAATTTCGGAGGCACTCGCCAACTGTGGCATAACCCACCACTACCCCGCCCCTGGGAGAGCAGCCCACATGTTAAGGCATTTCCCAAGGATTTCAGAAAAGCGTTCATAACTGCTGGAAAACAGCATTTCTGCCAAGCCATAAATCCTCAGTGTGTTTATAGAGAAACTCTTAGTGGGCCAAGTGTGCTTTGCTATGACAAGTTGCCATATCATCTATTTCATGGGGAAAAAGTTTTTCTTAAAGTCTTCAAAAATATAACAAAATAAATATGATGCCTGGTAGAGTGTTAGAATCTCTATTTGGAAGGCGGGGGGAGCCGTGTTTATCCTCCATGAAAATCCACATCCAGTTCCCAGAAGCCGTCTTAGGAGGCTTCTTTTCAAATGCTTTGCCCAGAATTCTCTGCCATGACTAATTCTATACTTCATGAATATGAAAAAATACCTAATTATAAAATAATGAGCTCCCCAGGCAGTACAAGTCAAAGTTTTCAGTTTGATTTATCACAATGAATCCTTACACCCCTCTTTTCTCCAAAGCATTTCCTAAATCCACCTGCATCTCTGTACCGCCGAGCTTTCCATCAGGAAGACCAAGATCAAACAGACCAAGGAAGCAAGTGCAGCCCAGACAGCATGGGGCCCAGCTGCACGAAGCGGCTGTGACATCAGCCACCACTCTGGGCAAGTAAAGGCTACCTTTTGGAAACACAAGCTCCAAATCCTTGGAGTAAAACACACCTTTGCCCTCACCTGCACCATGGCTCCTGGTCTCTGAGTTTGCCCTCTGAATTAGCGTAACAGGAAATTCACAAGTTTCACCTCTACCAGCAGGGAAGTTTCAGACGTCAGCCCTAGTGAAGTGCACAGTGTTCCAGGCCTATTGCTCTTCATTACAAAGCTCTGGAAAAATACAATGGTGCCCTTCCCTTCCATTTCCCCTGCAGGGTCCGGGCAGCCAAGCAGTCCACACCAAGAAGCACTCTGTCGCAGGGCTGCGGTTTGTCTAGACAGTGTTTGAGGCAGTGGTCCTGAGGCAGAAGAGCCTCGCTCCTCCTCCCTCAAGCCCCACACTGCCTAGATCCCGGAGGCAAAGTCAGCACTCAGCCCATTGCCATTTACACCCATTTTGCTGAGCAAACCTAACCTGAGGCTCCAGCGATGTGGCCCAGGAATTCTTCCCAAGCTGCTCACTCTACCTGACTCGTGAGGGCTCATCAAACAGGGCTTGCTTACACAGGAACCCAATGAGGTGGATGATGGGGATAAATGTAACAAAGCACCGAACCCATTTGAGGTCAGGGTTGCACTACGTCATTATGCATCTTTTATTTAAAATTCTATGTAGAAGATAACAGATGTGAATGCAAAGCCTGTAACAACTTCCAAAATCTAAGTATAGAGAAGCTAGAGGCAGACAACTCAGTGCCATCCCCAGAAGACACCCCACACTGACTCTGACTTACCTAGACCTGCAGGCTGGAGACCCATGCAAGGGCCAACTGACGTTTTATGGATGCTCACGAGACCCTTGATTTTCCCTTCTTCAAAAGCCAACCGTCTAGGACTTGCAATGATGGGTGTGGGGGGACACTGGTACCTTTTAACCTCACCAGACAGATAGACAGATGGACAAGACAGACACTGGCACATATGGTATTCTCCCTCACTTGTAGCCCAGAGAGGATAAGCTCTGCAGCAGGGAACTCAGCCCTGGAATGCATCTGTAGCCTGAACGGAAGCCAGCCAACACTGGGCCCGTGGCCTGGGCAGGACTTTAGGCAGCCTCCAGAGGTTCCCACACTGCAAAATTTGGATCTTAGAAACCCACAAGAGACACACCACTAAGGGGAGATTGGCTGACCTCAAATGCAACAGTGCCAAACCTCTCACCAGAACCCAGGCATATGCTGTGCCCAAACTTACAAACCACAGTCTTTAACCACGACAGCATCCCTCAGGTCCTCTGGCCAACCATATTTCTACCTCAGGCAGACAGCTGGGAAAGGGCCCAGGCTCACCAGGGCACACCAACAGGGTGGAAGGGAAGCTTAAGAGCAAGAACATTCAAACTCAACAGTTCAGCCAGCTGACATTCTTTTATTTCAACACATAAATGATTTTCCAGAATTTTCCAGCATTATTGAATGAAGTCTCCTTTTTCGTTTTGTATTTTCTTTTTTTTTTTTTTTTCTGCTTATGCATTTTCTTGTTTGCCTCTTTATAGTATGTTTTCAGAACATTATTATATTCACCACAAGGAGTTAACATGTTGTATATAATACATCTTACATCATTTTATCTTCCCCTCCCGGCTCCCTCCCTCCACTTCCTTTTATTCCATTATCTATCTTTTATTTTGGTCTTTACTTATATTTGGGTCTCTCATATAAAAGAAACAAAGTGATATTTGAGCTTGGTGTCTGGTTTATTTCACTTAACATTACGTATCCATTTTCCTACAAATGACTCAAATTTATCCTTCTTAATGGCAGAATAGTACTCCTCTGCATATATATACCACTTATTTTTTATCCAGCATTGTGTTGATGAGCACATAGGCTGTTTCCAGGCTGCTATAAATCAGGACACACATGTATACATTATGATAACTTGAACTCTAGCAAGAGGACACCTAGAGGGGGATACCTGGGTCCAGTGGAAGCTCTAGTTTTAGTATTTTGAAGAATCTCCACAGCAGCTCTACAGGCAACAGTGAACAGGGCTCCTGTCTCCCTGTCATCTGGTTTCCTGGAGGCAGCCAACTTCCTGGAGCGCAGTGGATCTCAGTGCTGTTTTCATTTGCATTCTCTAATGGTCAGAGATGGTGAGCATTTCTCCATGCACTTGTCAGTTACTTGTATGTTTCTTCCCAAGCACTGCCTGCACCTCTCAGTTACTCATTTTTTGACTGGCTCTCCTATTTGAGGGATGGTTATTATTTTTTTAGTACTTCATAAACTCTAGCTATTAGTTCTCCGCCTGGAGAGCAGCTGGCAAACTTTTCTTCCCTTCCTGTAGGTTCTCTTCACTCCATCAGTTGTTTTCTTTGCTGGTCAGAAGCCAGCTTGGTGTAATCCCACGTTGATTCTTAACGTCATCTCTTGTGTAACTGGGGCTCTTTGTCAGGACTGGGGATGTAGCTCAGTGGCACAGAGCCTGCCTGCCAAGCACAAGGTCGAAGTTTGATCCCCAATACCAGAACAAACAAATAAACAACAGAAAAATTTGTATCCATGTCTAAACCTTCAAGAGTTTTACCTATTTTATATTCCAGCAGATAAAATGTTTCTGTTTTAATATACCTACCTTTGATCCACTTGGATTTTAGTGTAGTATACTGAGACAGACATAGCCCTGGGTTCAAGCTCCAGCATATGGACAACCAGTTTTCCCAGAACCCTTTGCAAGAGAGGCTATCTTTCCCTCAGCATCAGTTTTTAGTTCCTCTGTCAATGAGGAAGTAGCCGAATGCACTTGGAGTTCCTTCTACAGCCTCTACTCTGTTCCACTGATCCAAGTCTGGGGGAGTCTTGCCAATACCATGTTGTTTGGGTCACTATAGGTTTGTAGTCTAGAATTGTAACTTGAAGTCCAGAATTGTGATTGCCTTGTGCTCACTGCCCAGGACTGCTTTCGCTCTTCCGGATCTGTCCTCCTTCAATATGAATTTGAGGACCATCTTCTCTAATTCTGTGATGAATGCTAATGGCATTTTGCTTTAGATTGCCATAAACCTATATATCAGCTGTGGAAGCATGGCCATTTTCACAACACTGACCCTTCCCGGATATTTTTCCATTTTCTGATACGATCTTCCACCTGCTTTTTCAGAGTACCACAGTTTTCACTGAGAGGTCTTTCACTCCCTGAGGTTATTTCCCAGGTATTTAATTTTTCTTCATGCTATAGCATAAGGCACTGTTTCCTTAATTTCTTTCTCAGTAAGGTTGTTATCAGCATATGAGAATGTTACTAACTTTGTATGCTGGTCTGGGGTACAGCTCTCTCTGTATCTTGATGCACTGATGCATTTGGCTGCTGATTCTAGGAGTCTTTTGGTGGAATTTTGGATTTTCTGTGTAGAGACTTATGGCATCTTTAAACAGTGATAACATGACTCCTTCCTTTCCTATCATATTCCTTTTCATTCTTTCTCTTGCCTAATTATTCTAGAATTTTGTAATAACTTGCAAAATCCATTGAATAGTACTATTGATAGCAGACATCCTTATCTTGATTTGGGTTTTGGAAGAAAAGCATTCAGCTTCTCTCCATTTAATATGATGTTGGCCATTGTCTGTCCCAAATGACTTTAATCAGATTGTAAGAAGGTCCTTCTATGCCTATTTTCTTTAAGGACTTTATCCTGAATTGATGCTGGATTTCATGAAAGGCTTTTTCTGTATCTGTTGAGATGATCATGGGGCTCTGTACTTCCATTAATGTCATGTATTACATCCATGGATTTGCATATGTTGATCCATTCTTGCTGGCCTGAAGCTTATTTGGGGCATGATATTTCTGATGATCTGTTACATCTTGTTTGCCAGTATCTTGAAGAGGATTTTTCTATGTGTTCATTAAACAGGATAGCCTGCCATTCTCTTTTTCAGTTGAGTCTTTTTCTGGTTTTGGAATCAGGTTAATGCTAACCTCCAGGAATGCTTTATGAGTGCTCCTTCTCTTTCAATTTTACTAAAGAATGTGTGGAATATTAGCTGCACATCTTCCCTAAAGTTCTTACAGAATTTTCAGTGAATCAATTGGGAGCCAGGTTTTCTTAATTGTAGGATGAATATTATTATTGTTACTACTAATACTATTACTACTACTACTACTACTACTACTACTACTACTACTGCGATCTCATTGCCTGATATTGGATTATACAGAGGTTTTAAGTTTTCTTGCTTCAGCTTTGGCAGTTCATATTTTTATACGAGCCTATCTATTTCTTGTGGTTTCTTCATTTCATTAGAATACAAGTGTTCTGCAATGGCTGATATATTGTATCCACTTGGGCATGATAAAAGCTTAAATAAGTAACTCAGAAGTTCTACATCCTAGGGTGTAGAGGGCATGCCCTAGGGCTCTAGGATGTTGCTCTTTCCTGGTATCAACTTGAGAAGTTTAGAAATTTAATTAAATGACTCAGCAGAGATACAAAGGTCTCATTTTGTAAACATCCTCAGCCTATGCGAGAAGGGAATCAGGATGGCATTAGAGCTACACCCACCCAAGGCTGAGTAGCTTGCTTATGGTATAAGGGAGTTGAAGAGAGGCTTGCTCTCCCTGTTTTTGCTCTTATTACTCTTGCTGTCTTCCATCCACTTCAACTGTTGCCCTCACCATGCCACCCTGCCCTGGAGCCAGTTGACTGCGAACTGAATCCTTCACAAACTATGAGCTAGATCAATTGTTCCTTTCTTAATTTGGAGCATCAGGTATTTTGTCCCAGCAATGAAAGGTGATTAACACAGGCTCAGAACAGATAATAATCTAGATTTCAGCAGAATCTGTTGGGCTTTTCCCTTCTTCATTTCTAATTGCACTGATTTGGGTCTTTTCCTTTTTTTGTAAGGTTGGATAAGGGTTTATTTAGTTTGTTCTTTCAAAGAAAGAGCTCTTTGGTGAGTTAACTGTTCATATATCTACTAAAAGCAACAACTATACCTTCATTAATGATAGAAAAGAATTCAAGAGTAGTAACACAGAGTTAACTATCCAAAAGCTAACAAGGCTTAATAGTTATACCGTTAACACGTTCACAATGGTGCCACAATTTGCATGTCTCACTGATGGGAAGCTTTAACCACCAGTGATACACTCATGACTGTCCCCTGCATGACTGCGTCTCTTATACAATCAATGTGACTAGCTGCCCGCTGGTATAGTCATGTGTGCGCCACTAGTGGTTCAAGTTTGTGGCTACAGGTTAAAGACAGAGGGAGTAGAGAATGGGAGAATGCAAAGAGAATTTTGAAATTTTAAATAATAGGAGGTGAAAACTCGCACAAAGAATTCTGCTATGGACTAGAAGAATATTTACAGAATTAGGTAAAGGTATCTGTCATGACTTATACCTAGATGTTCTCCCAAAACTTGATATGCTCCTAGGTGAGGCTTGTGGGAGTGACTGATTATGGGTATGTGACTGGATTAGGCTCCTGATCTGTTTAGTGTAGCTCCAGGTGATGGATACACTGGAGAGAGAAGAGCCACCCTGAGGTGTGTGGTGCCATCCAATGGGTTTATAGTCCTGATGGGATAAAAAGGGAAAGAAGGAAGTCCCACTCTGGCTCCTGCCTGCTATGCCATGAACTGCTTCTCCTCCATAATGCCCCTGTTACGGTGCCCTGCCTTGGAGCCACCTGACTATGGACTGAAAGCTCTGCAAACTGTGAGCTAAAAATATACCTTTCCTCCTTTCACTTGTGGGTGTGCAGTATTTCCTCCTGGCAACAAGAAAGTAACTAAGAGACTAAGGGGCGGTGGAGAGAAATAGAAGATAAATGCAAAAAATAAATAATATAGATAATGAAAAACTAAAAGGAAAAAAAGAGCCAAAGGAATGAGAAAAAGAGTTCAAAAACAGAACTCTGTATTCTTGAAAAAAGAGTTTCCTTCTAGAATCTACAGGTTCAGAGTCCATCAAGCACATTTCTTTGCCCAGCATGTGTGTTTGTGAGGTCCACTCCCTATCCAGAGACCCCGTTTTCCCTCTGGGCTGTGGCAGTGTCCTGCTTGGATGTGTCCTTGCTTGTGCTGGTGACTAGGGAAGGCAGGCAGACCTCAGGCCAGTGCTGGGAGGAGGCAGCAGTGCAGTGTTCAAGGACTCGATGCTGACTGACACTTTCAAACTCAGCTGTTTCTGAGTACAGCATAAGCCAGGTCTGGCTCTTCACCATGGGGAGTGAGGCCCAAGTTCTTCTGGGCCTCAGTAGAAACTACTCAAATGACTTCACTGATTCTTGGAGTAACTTTCAACTCTACAGCTCTGTTTTGCTCACTGCCTACCCCCTGCAATATAAAATAGTCACTTGGTACCTTCACCTTTCTCTAAGGCCCCTCATGCCATTACCTTCATTACTATTTTCTTGTGTTTTGTTTTGGCACTGCTCACTATTAAACCCAGGATCTTTGTAATGAAGTACACCCACTCCTTTTTTTAAATTTTGTATTGTGAGACAGGATCTTGCTAACTCCCCAGGTTGCCCAGGCTGGGCTTGGACTTTCTCTCCTCCTTCTTCAACCTCCCATGGTGCTGGGATTACAGGTGTGCACCACCATGCTTCTGGCTTCATTACTGAACTTTAGGTCAGCATATTCTGCTATAGGTTTGTGACGCTTAATTTTATGTTTCAACTTGGCTGAGTATCCAGAAGTTTAAATCAAACTTAACTACAGGTGTTTCTTTAGGGGTGTTATGTGTGCAGTGAATATTTCAACTGGCAAACTATGAGTAAAGCAGGCCCATGCATAAAGTGGGTGAGCCTCCTTCAGTCAGCTAAATGCGTGAATGGAACACAGGCTGCAGTGTTCTCTATCAGGCTGTCTCCGGTCCCCACCAGAGTGCCAACTCTTTCTACTCCACTGTAGATCAGCTCCAGACCTCTACTAGAGCCGTGGCCTTCCTAGGTTTCCAGCCTGCCAGCCCAGCCTACACAACTGGGGCCTGCAGCCTCCATAATTGGGTGAGCCAATCACTTCCCAAACACATATCCTGTTTTCTAGAGGCAACAGCAGCTTTCGGTTCCATAGACCCTTTCAAGTTCATTCTCTAGTATATATATATATATATATATATATATATATATATATATATTCTCTGCTATATATTAATCCACCTGGGTTACATGACATTTGTGGGTACAGAGCCAAAATCCCCTGTGATAAGGAAATCCAATAATCTGAGATAACACCGGAACTAAGAAAACTCAGATCAAGTAAGGAAAGAGTCTCTGGAAACCTAGAAAGTGGCTTATGACCATGCCCAGGGCTCAGTCATACTTGTAGTATGATTGCATGTTTTTCAAAAAAACCATAAAATGCCGGGCGTGGTGGCTCACGCCTGTAATCCCAGCACTCAGGAGGCTGAGGCAGGAGGATCGGTGCGAGTTCGAGACCAGCTTGGGCTACAAAAGTGAGCTCAAGGCTAGCCTGAACTGCATAGCAAGACCCTGTCTCAAAAAAAAAGGCAAAAAAAAAAAAAAACATAAAATCACTAGACTACTTGGAAACAGCACAGGGGTCGTGGTTTCTGTGTAGACGTCCACCAAGCCTCATGCACTCACGGAGGAGGCTTCAGAGGTACCTGGACCCTGGGTACATGGTTCTCATCCGAGGATCAGGGCACTGATGTGGTTATGGCTAATAGGATGTGGAAGCTAAAGCATCAGGGAAGGAGGTGGCTCCTGGTGGCATGGCCTGTGGCTTCACGGGCTCCTGCCACCACCGCCACCTTTCCTTACTTCCAGCCACCATACCATGAGCTATTTCTCCTCTGCAATATCCCTGTGCCGTGTGCCACCCTGCCTTGGAACTAGCTCACTATGGACTGAAACCTGAACAGACTGGGAGCTCAATAAACCTCTCTTCCTTTAAGTTGTGAGTGTCAGGTATTTCACCCCAGCAACAAAGGAAGTAACTAAGACAAGAAGGGAAAACAAACAATATACTACAATATACTCAAAGTTACCTGATGTCTAATGCACCAGAAATGCTAACACCAGACAACTGTACGGTATGTGCAAAGGTTCATAATGCTGATTTACTAATGAGCTGCATGCAGCCCCCTGACCTCAGCTAAGATCACCTTCCACATGGACCCAAACCTTCCCAGGCTATCATGCCCACAGCTGCCTTTAATAACTGCACAGTGCATCACCTTCACTTCTGCTTCTCCCTGGCCTTAGGCCTTACCTCCTTAGCGTGCCTGCTAGCTCCCAGGTGCCATGCGTTCACCTGCCAGTCTATTCCATACGCCCTTCACCAGGTATCTCCCCCCATCCCTATCCTCAAGGAAAGTTCCAAGATCTCTGAAAGATGCCTGATAGCTCACAAAGTACCAGCCCACATATATACTATGGTTTTCCTTATACATTCATACTTATGTCAGTTTAACTTATAAATTAGGTACAAGAAAATATCAGCACAAACTAGGTGTGGGGATACATGCCTGGAATCCCAGCACTCTAGGAGAATGAGGCAGGAGGACCATAATTCGGAGCCAGTCTAAGCAACCTATGACTTGGCAAGAGGCTGTCTCAAAAGTTTTTTAAAACAGAGATCTAAGTATGTAGCTCAGTGTAAAGTCTGAGGGTTCAACTCCAATGCCACACACACATACACACACACAATTAAAATAAAGCAATAACAATATAAGCAATAAAAAGTATGTGAATTGCTATCTCTATCTTACACTTTCACCTTCTCACTTAAAGGAAGTTCTCTGTATTTTGCTGTACTTTTTACTTTTCACTGCAAGAAAATGCAAGGGATGGTCAAAATATAAAGTGTAAGTTTTAAAAATGCATTACAGTGGTACACACATTACCTGTATTCTTCCTCCAGATACTCCCCCTTCCCTTTGAGTACACTCCTCCACTATTCGTCCTATTCTCTGAAGAAGTCTTCTTTTGAGGCTTAGGCAGGAGGATTAGTGCAAGTTGAAGACCAGCCTAGGCTACAAAAGTGAGCTCAAGGCCAGCCTGAACTGCACAGCAAGACTCTGTCTCAAAAAGACAAGGAAAGAGAAGGGGAAGGAGAAGGAGGGAGAGGAGAAGGAGAAGGAGGAGACCGAGAGGAAGAAGAAGAAGAAGAGGAAGAAGAAGAAGAGGAAGAGGAAGAAGAGGAAGAGGAAGAAGAAGAAGAAGAAGAAGAAGAAGAAGAAGAAGAAGAAGAAGAAGAAGAAGAA
>PVJA010009575.1:0-60272 GCA_004027025.1 Myocastor coypus
TTTTTTTTTTTTTTTTTTTTTTTTTTGTATCTTTCAGGGTCAAATCCCCTCAGGATTAAGTTTGGGATCATCGGCAGTACTTTGTAGAACTGTTGTTAGTGTCAGCCTTTGGGACGAGTCACGGCCATTGCTTGACCATTTTGCTTTCTGTGAAAGCCTGAGAAAATGTTTTTATGGGACCTCAGAGGAAAGGGATAAATGAACTGTAGTGCTTCTAAGGAGAGTCACCCAGAAGGACGTTTCTTAATATGTGGCCTCCTGCTGCTCCTGCAAAGCGAGCTACGTAGCAGCCCCCCGGCCTTTCTCTTGCCGGATTTTTCTCTGATTTCTTGCCTCTGTTTTTGAGAACAGCCTTTCAGGATTACCCAGGTCAAGATCACCTTATTTCAAAGTCAGCTGATCAGAAGCCTTAATTCCATGGCTACCTCATTTCCCGGTGACAAGTAACCTGACACACACCTATGCACAGAGGAGTGTGAACATACAGTACTCGTGACACCACTACTGTGCCCACCGTCACCTTCCCAGATGCCTTCTTAGGTTAAATTAGTGTTCTGCAATCTCCTTTAAATTTAATGGGGTCAGGGCTGGCCAAATAGCTCAGCAGATTAAAGTGCCCAGAAGTAGGAGCAGGGGCTGGGGTTCAGTCCTTGGGTCAGCAGTGTCAGCACCGACCGCAGGGCACATTGAGACGGTAATTGAGACTGGTGATGGCGTGTGCCCTGTAATCCCAGATCTTGGGAGGCTGTAAATAGGTGGATAACTAAGAGTTCAATCTAGTAGTGGGACCCTGAATACCCTGTAGACATCCCTAAAAAATACAGAAAAAAAAAAATTAATGGGTCAACAGCCCATTAAATAGTCTGACATTTGATTTTCCACTGTTGCTTTCTAGTTGTTTCATGAATGCTGCAATTATACCTAGCAGATTATAAGCTCAAAGTGGAATTATACTTCTTTTCTTTCTCCACAAAATGAAAAAAAGAGTAAGCATGGAAACAGCTTTAATTTAAAAAATTTGATACAATTTTTAAAATTTAATTTTCCTTAAAATCCTAATGTTGTTTGGCTGGGCATGGTGCTGTACAGCTGTAATCCCAGCATTTAGGGGGCTGAGGCAGGAAGATCAGTGCAAGTTTGAGACTAACCTGGGTTATAAAAGTGAGCTCAAGACCAGCCTGAACTGCATAGCAAGACCCTGTCTCAAAAAGACAAAAAAAAAAAAAAAAAAAAAAAATTCCAATGTTGTACCTGGGTGATAGCTCAGTAAAATAACTACTTTCCTGGCAAGTGCAAGGGCCTGAGTTCAATCCCTGGTACAAAGGAAAAAAAAAAAGAAAGAAAAAGCCAATGTCAAGGGTATATTGCTTATAAAAACTTGCCACAAGCATAGATTTTCATTAACTTGCTATGAATTTACCAAATAGTCTCAGCAGTAGTCAAATAAACTTTTTATTTTTATTTTAGGGAAGGGTCATCAGGGTGTTTAGGGTCTTACTCCTAGATTGAACTCATAGTGATGCACCTGTTTACAGCCTCCCAAGAGCTTGGGTCTCAGTCGCTGTCCCAGCATGCAGTGGAGGCAGGGCGGGCACAGCAGGCTGGAGGAGTGAACCCAGTGCCTGTGTCTGCCTAAGTAGGTGCATTAATCCACTGAGGTATTTGGCCAGCTAGTACACTTATTTTTAATTTACATTATCCAAGATTCATGAGGCTATTTCCATGAGAAATTAGGAAACATATTTCCTTCAGACAATCTAGAATTAAGTGCTAATTTATTTATTATTACTACTTACATACACACAGAGGGTTCTGAATAATTGGCATCAGTGAGTCAGTACAATGCTGTGATTTATTTGATAAATTAAAGTGAGCTGGGGGAGAAAAATAAGAACATTGCCATGCATTCCAAGGTATCTGATAGTTTTTGAATTGACATCCTAAAAAATACACACCGCTGGGTCATTCGGTCCTAATGAAGGGGCAGAGAAGACCTTCTAGTTTGTCTTTGCTCCTACTCAATCTATTCCTCAAAGTACAACAAACAATTCTTCAGGCTGAGGCCCGCGCGCCCGTGCTGTATTTGAGGGGAAGGAAGACCGTGTCACACACGCTGCCCACATGCTCTTCAAGCATGTGAAACCGGAGGGGGACACCAGTGAGTAACGACCAGCCAGGTTCCTAAAGGAGGAGTGATAAGGAGGTGGAAAAGGAGGCCCGCAGGAGCGGCAGGGGCAACACCAAGGAGGGGACACTGAGGCCGGGCAAGGAAACCCCAGCAGGGCAGAAAGAACAGCCTGCGCCCGGAGCAAAAGCGCATGACCATCTTTGACGTAACCCACCACATGCACGCATTAGCCTGTGCAAGCCCGTAGGGGCTGAGAATACTGTACTGCGGCCCTCAATGGCTTTGCAGCCTGCAGGTGCTTACCCAGACAATGGCTACTACTACGGAAGGCTGAGGCCTTTCCTCCTCCCAGAACTTGCTGCCGCCCACCTTTCTCAGACAAGCTGAACACCCGGATGAGCCACGTCTAAAAACTCTTATCTTCCACCTCCTCCAGGGTCCCTTCTTTGCAGTCTCCTCAGACCAGCCACTGTCCTAGGACTTTTGTTAAGGGTTGAGTTTTTGTCTGTGGGACACATTTAGAAAACAAAGGACTAAATTCAAAGGAGAAAGGTGAAATTTGGTTTTTAGGACTATAAAAAAGTTTTACAGCTGTATGAGAGAGTTTAATGTATGTAATTTAAATTGTGCTCGTCAAAATGTAATGCTAGAAAAAACTGAAAGGTAAAACTGGCATATTTTAGAAGAATTTTTCAAAATTGAAGTAAAATATTCCCTTAAATTTTAATTAACAAAACATAATTTTGCAGGCAATTGACTGGTTTAATTGTGACAACTGTGAAAACAGCAAAACCACTATCAATTATCTTTTGTTGTTATTGCTAAAGTATAAAATATGAAAGAAAACAAAACTTGAATTTTCTTTAATTAGGACTTTTTGGAATTTGAGGAGATATTCAGTCAGTCTCTCTCTGGTTTAATCCTAGGAGATTTGAATAACCTGATTGGTTTTTCAAAGAAAGTGAGAGATTCAGAGTGACTCTCATGTAGGACAGTGCCACAGCTGTGTCCAGTGCTCCTTACCAGGGTGCTACTGGACACATAGCCTATGGTCCAGGTAAAGGGTCATGTACTTGCAAAAGGAAATAAAGTAAAATCAAATCACTGATCCTAGGTTTCTGAGGAATTTTCACACTGATTTCCAAATGTTTGCACGAACTCACACTCCCACCAACAATAGAGATGGGTTCTCCCCCACCCCACCAGCCTCTCCAGCATTGGTTTTTGATTGACTTCTTCATGATATCCATTCTTTCTTGAATGAGATGGAATCTTTGCATTGTTTTAATTTGCAAATTAAATGACCAGTGCTGTATATTTATTTACCATGTGCTTTTCTTCCTCTGAGGAGTGTGCATTCATGTTAAATGTCCATATTTGGGTTGGGTCTTTGAAGTTTGGGGGCCTGATTTTTATTAGCTCTCTATATATTCTAGATAAAAGTCTTTTGTTGGAGTGAATGGTGGTTAAGATTTTTTTCTCAATGTATGGGTTTTCTTTTCACTTGGTTGATAATTTCTTTTGGTGTGCAGAAACTTTTCAATAAAATGAGATCTCAGTTGTTGATTCTTTGAAGTATTTCCTGTACAGTTTGGTTTTTGTTCATGAACTACTCCTATGTCTTTAAGAGTTCTACCTGCTTTCTCTTTCAGTAGATTTAGTGTTTTTGTTTTAATATTTAGATCATTACTCCAGATATGCATGCTGATATATCTGGGTCTGGCTTTAGTTTTTGGCCTGTGGAGAGCCAGTTTTTCCAGCACCATTTATTAGAGAGGCTTGTCTTTCTTCCAGTAAACATGTTTGGCCTCTTTGTGAAAGATAAGATGGCTGAGTATCTGGGTATTTTTCCAGAAGAACTGAAAACATTATACTACAGTGATATATGTACACTCATGTTGATAGCAGCAGAATTTGCCCTAACTAAATCTTGGAAACAACACAAATGCCCATCAACTGAGGGATGGATACAAAAGATGTGTTTTTGTATAATGCAGTATTACTCAGCTAAAAAGAAAAATAAACTCGGGGCCAGCAAGATAGCTCAGTAGAATAAGTGCTTGCCTGGCAAGCACAAGGTCCTAAAATCAATCCCCAGTATAGAAAAAAAAAAAAAAAAAAAAGACAAACTCAAAGATTTTATAGGCATACGGATGCAACTAGATGCTATACTCATAAGTAAAATAAATCAGACCCACATGTATAAACACTGTATTATCTCCCCTAAGGTAAGAACCGGAAAGAGTAAATCCAATCTGAAAGGTACAATAGATATAGTAAAACTGAATGTAAGGAACAGACAACTAGGATGAAGGAAAGGAGAAAAAATAGGAGAAAAAAAGGAATGGAAAAAATCATGTATGTATATACACAGCATGGCTAAGATGATTGTACTAATTACTATCAGTTTTTGAAGGTAACAGTTAATGTTTGAAAATTTTACTTTGACCAGTTTTATATGTTTACATGTGTAATCTGAAAAACTCCATTGAAGACAGCAATGTGTAGCAAGCACTGTTGAATACTTATTGTCTTAGTTTTTAAATTTCTGCATCATTTCTAAAGTCTTATCTGCGGGAGGCTGAGGCAGGAGGATTGGTGCGAGTTCGAGACCAGCCTGGGCTACAAAAGTGAGTGCAGGACCAGCCTCAACTGCATAGCGAGACCCTGTCTCAAAAAAAAGACAAAAAAAAAAATAAAAAAATAAAGTCTTATCTGTTATTTTTCTACACTCTTAAAAAGAATCAGACTACATGTCTAGCAATCTCTATAAGCTGCCATCCAGTAAAGCAATCACAACTAATGCAGTTGCAAGAGGGCTGGATGATGGGCAGGTACACCAAGGGCCAATGTTTTGAAAAGTTAAAAGACTAGTCTTCTAATTTTACAGGGGACACTTACTTAAAACAGGTCCCCTGTATCGGAAACTGCTGACATTGATCACAGCGAATTCCAAGGTGCTTGTCCAGGCGCTCTTTCTCGGTGGCAGCCATCAGTCTGCTGGAGTTCTTAAACTCTTCCAGAATAACTTTCAATGGTGCAAACTCTTCCCGGCACAGAGGACACTTCACCATGGAAGAGCTCGAGGTCATATTCTGGTAGTTAGCCAAGATCTTCATGCATTTTATATGAACATTATTGCCGCAGCCAAATCTGTCAGAAATAAAATTCAAGGTTACCCTCCCTGTGCAGAAGTTTTATATGATATATACATTTTATCTATTTATAGATCATAATCACTTTCATAAATAAAAATTTCTGTTCGAGTGCCATTATTCACAGAAAAAGACTCCACTGATTTTCTGGATATGGTTTGATGACACACGCCTACACACGTGCAAATGGAATTCGCTATATTTAGCTTAGCACATCAGAATCCACACATAATCGCTTCTCGGCCTTTTGGCTAAGATCAAGTGCAGAATCCACACATAACTCTTCTCTATTCTGATGAGATGATGAGAGAGTGTAGATCATGTACGGGATCCAGAATCATTTATTTATAATTGGTAAAGTCATTTTATTTGTAGAATGATGAAAACAGTCTTAGCACAGAGGAAAATTATAACGATGCCATCTGATTTTCTCAGAAATCACACTCCTAACTACCTAAGAAATATGCCGAGGGAAATAATATTTAGGGGAAGTTGCTTATAATCTTGCAGTGTTCAACAGAAAAGCTGCAAAGTACATGGAGTTTTGGCAAGTCATCAGGAGAAAAAATACCAATGCAAAAAGTAGCAACATACATGTTGGGAAACAAAAGAACCCTAAGGAAATAGAAATTGCCCACCTGTAAACTCTAGGGGCTGGCGGATATCTCAGTAGTCTAAAGTGCCTGCTTAGGCAAGCTTAGGCAAAGCACAGGGACCATAATTCGATCTCTGGCATGACATGCTCCTCTAGCCCCACTCCCAGGGCCGGCTCGGCCAGCCAAAAACAAATAAACAAGCCCAAAGCAAACAGTTCACAGGTAAACTCTCTGTTTCCTCTATGGACCCGTCTCCTACTCCGGCCAGCTGCAAGCACACTAAGTTAGACCTTTCCGTCCGTGCTTCCATCCCAGGCACGGCGGTCACCTGCAGAACGTGATGGGCAGCCTCTTCTCCAGAAGCTCCTCTTGACAGATGGAGCACACGTCCTCGGGACCCACTTCCTTCTGTGGCACGCTGCTCTCCCCTTGGCCGCCCAGGCCGTCCTCCAGCCTTCCTGGCTGCGGGGTGCGCACTCGATGAATCCCCCGCAGCAAGTCGTTGATGGCTCCTTCTGTCAGACCTCGCTGCAGAGCCGCTAGGGAGAAAGGCCGCCGAGGTATTACAACGCGGCAGCCACACTGGCCACACAGACAAGTAGTCATTTAGGCTGCAAGCTAGAGCTTCATGTCAGGGCATGGGAGGACAGTGGCGGTGGCTTCCTGTAAGGACAGTGAGCACGTCTTTGCATTCTTTTCAGAGCCAAAATGTCAGGCAGGAATCATTTATAACAAGGAGGGAAATTAACTCTTTCACTGAAAAAGAATGTAAATAGTGCACTGTAAGGGTTGTGAGCAGGATGGTGCTCATCTTTGGATTGGTGGTATAATTTGGTCCACATTTCAATCTGTTCATTGGCCCGTAGGAAAACATTTTGTCAGTATGCGACAGTACTAAAAAACAGGGACACAAATGCACTGTGCCTCCGTTCCCCAGGAGCATCGTGCTTCCCAATTCCACCTGCGTTCCTCAGCACATTGCAGCCTGCACCAGGGGGAGGTGCACCCTTCGGCTTCTGAGTTTTCTCCATCCCGTGTCCCTACAGGAAACTGCGCCCTAAGGGCGGGGCTTTGGACCAGCATGTCCCACCTGCTTTAGTCCCTGATGGATTCCTGGGCTCTTTCCCTTTGTTCCCAGCTTCCTTAACATAAGGTATCTAACTGCTATCCAGCCCCTGGGTTCTAGTCCTCTTACATAGCCTTTCCCTGAGGGGATTTGACTGACCTTTGGAGATACAAAAATTCCATGTTTTGTTATATAGGTCTTGCTTTAAGTTGCCCTTAACCACCCAGCACAGAAGTTTAACCATGAGGCATAAGACATAAAGCTGGATTAGTATGCTGAGCTATAAAAGGCTTAAAGCAACAGCTTCCATCATTACCAGTTTTGCCAATAACCCACCGCAATTATGGAACATTAGATTATGTATACAACTACTTTCCCCTAGTTCAATGAGAAGAAATTTTTTTTGTACCAATAATGATTAGAAAAATTATCATGTCTGCATCCTGTGCAGTAATATAACTACTACGAAGACAACAACATACATTGTATCAAATAGTAGAAATGTACTACTAACGTGTTTTGAAACTGTCACATTGTTCTTATTAAATGCAATAAAAAAAGAAAAAAGTGACTTTTTAACTAGAAAAATATAAATAAAATATGTAGGGAATTTCACTTATCAGAGTAATATGAGCTTCACAGTATGTGTTGTAATGCATACCATTGTCTTCTGACCGGTTATTAATATTACCAGATGTATGCATGCCAAGTTGGAAGAAAGAAAAAGAAACATGTAAGAAACTAAGAAGAGAAAAGGTACAAACAATTGAAAAAAAAGAGACAAAACAAATTAAGCACTAACTAACTGGCTGGAAGACGGCCCTATACATTACCACAAACACTGTCTGTGAAGAGAAATTCAGTATCACCTGTAATTTTTTTGTTTTAATTATAATTTGTACATTCTTTTAAAAATAAAAAAAAATTAAAAAAGAAGATAAAATATACAGGGAGACGATTATGTGCGTGAGAGATAGTGACAAGCTGTGTTTTCCCAGAAGGGCCCCAGCTAAGGCCCCGGAACTGGAGTCACTGTCCTGGGCTGGTGGCCTAGCAGGGCGTCACTGAATTACCATCACTTTCGGGCAGGAAGGCTGCTTGTCACAGAGACACAGTGGTTGGAACACTGACAATAACGAGGGTTACTGCATTTCTGTGGTGGGAATTTAGAATTCTTTCATTTAATGTGTTTCTCTTTTTTTTTTTTTTCTATAAATGATGTTAATATATAGCATTTATTCACCATGTTGCTTAGAAAAAGCTATTAAGTGGTAAACCTTAGTTCTGTGAGGGATACATCTGGGGAGAAAAAGAATGTTGAGTGTTCAGAAACTGATGTGCTCTTTCCTTTCTTTATTTGAGACAGGGGCTCACTGTGTAGTTCAGGCTGGCCTCAACTCACTGTCATCTAGGCTGGGCTCCCACTCACGTTGCTCGTCCTGAATCAGCTGGAATTGCAGGCACGTGCCACCACACCCGGCTAAAAAACTGATAGTCTTTTTTTTGTCTTTGAGAGACAGGATCTCACTATGCAGTTTAGGCTGGTCTTGAGCTCACTTTTGTAGCCCAGGCTGGTCTCAAACTCACACCGATCCTCCTGCCTGAGCCTCCCAAGTGCTGGGATTACAGGTGTGCGCCAAAAACTGATATTCTTGTAATAAAATTTTTATAATAAAAACTGGTATTCTTATGATCATGTTTGCAGGTCTTCACAAAGAAAAGAGAAGCTTAAAGCTCTTATGCGCCACATGGAGGTATAAATCACTGTCCTAGATTCCTTTTAGAGAAGAATGCTTGACTGACATTCAAAACATTCCTCTTTTACTAACAGTAAGCATTTCCTCTATACTAATTTACATATTATACTTATATAGCCCTACTGAATAACTCTGTATGGCTTTCTTAGAATTATTTTAATTTTCATGTGTGTTTGCTTCAGCTTTCACCTAAATGACAAAAACTTGTAGGTCATTAAAATCTCTTCTGTGAATATTTCTATTATTATATGCTGCATGTAACAGTTTCTCAATGCTAAATGAAAAGTTCTTTTAAATATAAATGATGTGAAAAAATACTTCCACAGGAAATATGCCTTTTCAAAAGTTACAGCATTAACTTGAAACGTTCTCTACTGACATTGATAAGAAGAACAGCTTTCACCTTTGAGAGGTGTAAACAAGCCAGGTGTAGCCTCAACTCCAGCTAATGGGAGCCTGCTGAGGCAGGAGGGCTGTTATCATTTTGAGGCCAGCCTGGGCTACATGCAAATTCAAAGCCAACCTGGGCTGTACAGTGAGACCTTGGTGGTTTTTTTTTTTTTTTTTTTTAAGTGCAAAGGGAAATGCAGCATAAAATACTGGACTGATTTATAAGAATGCTATATTTATAATGAAAATACCTAAGTATTAGCATTTTGCACAACTCATTTTATGAAAAGCTCCTAAAACAGTCCCTGGCTCATGTGCAGTACAGTAAATGCTTGTTGAATTTCACTGTATGGGCCTGCATTTTCTAAGACAAAAGGCATTATTAGCCACATAGAGCAGTTGTGTCCCTGGACTTAGCCAGGTAGACTTGGCTCTATTTTTTTTTTTTTTAATTTTATTTTTTGTGGTACCAGGGATTGAACTTTGGACCTTATACATGCCAGTCAGATGCTTATGCCAGTGAGCTATGCTATACACCCTGGTTCTATTTTTAATTTTGTTTAATTTTAATTTAAGGTTGACAATATAAACTTACTGAAAATAGCAAATTTGCTGGCAACAGCTTGGGTATATGTGGATGCATGTTTCAGCTGAAAATTTCATGAAGCAAAGAAAGCAGTGTGAGGCGAGTGGACAGGCCAGGGTCACAGGCCAGGGTCACAGGCCAGGGTGCTTTGGCAATAGAAGGGAAGGAAAGCAAAATGTTGTATAATTCTTAACACTAATTGTATGTTGGCATAATTTTTGGTGTCTTAGGCTAAAATACGTTGTTGAAATTATGTCTCTGTTTCTTAATTCTGCCAAGACGGCCACTAGGAATGCCGTACGTGGCTCTCTGCGTAGTTGCACTGGGCGGTCTTGGTGAGGACGCTGGAGAAAACCACAAGGCTCAGGGCAGCTGAGGCTGCAGGGGAGGCCAGTGTTCTCCTCCTTGCAGGTGAAATGGGGACGAGAGGGGCAGGGTGTCGCTCAACCCAGGCAGGGCCAGCGCGAAGGACAGGGAGAGAGAACAGTTAGGTAGAAGCGTTGTCCCTGGCGTGGAAGGAGGAGATGGCGCAGGCTCTGGGGACAGCGAAGCTGCAGGTCACAGAGCTGAGGCAGAAGGCTGCACAGGGGTGAGGACATGAGGGGTACAGGCTCCAGCAGGGTGCGGGGCACACTGTGGCATGCAGGATGAGAGCCCGAGTCCGAGAAGAGGATGCGAGAAGAAAATTCCAAGCTTTGTGGCAGAGATGACAAGGAAGGCCAAGGGGTGGCCTGGAGAATGTGAGGTACGAGTGGTGGCTGGCGCGTGTGATCCCAGCGCTTGGGAGGCTGAGGCAGGAGGACCGGGGATAGCTTGAGCAGTTAAGAGAGATCACCGTCAAAGGACAGCGGGAAAGGGAGAAAAGGAAAGGAGAGAGAGAGAGAGAGAGAGAGAGAGAGAGAGGTGTAGAGAGACAAAGACAGAGACAAACAGAGAGACAGAGAGACAAAGAGAGAGAGACAGACAGAGATACAGAGATAGAGACAGAGACAGAGAAACAGAGAGACAGAGACAGAGAGAGGAGAGACAGAGAGATAGAGAGAGATAAAGAGACAGAGAGACAGAGAGGAGATAGAGACACAGAGAGAGAGGAGAGACAGAGAGACAGAGAGACAGACCCACAGAGAGAGAGAGAGAGAGAGAAAGAGAGAGAGAGAGAGAGAGAGAGAGAGGCTGGGATGTATGGCAGGCAAAGGTCCTGAGTCTAATCCTCAGTACTGCAAACTAACCAGCCCAACAGAAAGACCAAAATAACAACAACAGCAACAGCAACAACAACAACCAACCAGCCATAAAAGCAGGAAGAAAAACGGGTTAATTTGGTGTTTGATGTGTCCCTGGGACCTCCAAGCTGAGCTGTCCAAAGCCAGCTCTGTCCTGGAGCTGAGCTGTGGGGATCCAGGGTGCAGGTTTCACTTCAGGAGACACAAACAAGGGGAGGGGAGCTGCTTCCTAGGGGTGCAGAGGGAGAGGAGAGCGGGAGTCTGAACCTGTCCTTCAGTCTAACTATTAATCCTGCTTACCTAACAGCTGCAGGGATGGACTTGCCTTAACAGAGTCTTTGAATTGAAAACAGACTATCACAATAATTCCTACGAATATTATGCACATTTATGAAAGTTTTAAAACGCAGCTCACTGACGGGTCTTGTATATGTCCAAGAAGTCCTCGTGGTTAGGCAATGCTGATAATGGTGGTATCTTTATTTTAAAATGTACACATTTAGCGACCTACAATAAAACTATTTGTCTTTTCCCTTTATTTTTGAGTACTCTGGAGTTTAAAGTTTTGCTGTGTGACTCTCAATTTAAGTACTTACAGAAAGCTACTACGTTTTACATTAAGAACTTTAAAAAAAATCAGTCAGTAAGCATTTTTGGATGAAATTGTGCACCAGTCTATTTCTGAGATGTGAACTTTAAAATTTTTCAAATTTTAAAATTAAAATTTTTTCACTATTAGAACAATTTTACATATAGGAAACATTGTGAAGTCTCACTCCAGATATGAGAAATTATTTTCTTCTGGCTAACTGGGCATTGTTCTACTTTGTCTTTGAAAATGGCATATCGAAGTAGTTTTTCTTTTTAAGTAAAGAATAAAAATATTCCAACTTTAAGAAGCTGAGCTATAGATAGTTATTGGATTCTTTTGAAAAATAGACATCTAAATTTAGAATATATGTAAGTTAAAAAATTCAACACATAAAATATTAAATTTAAATTAGGAATAACAGCAAAACTTACATTCATGGTTCCTTGGAAGCCTGAATTTTTTCAACAAGATCCTAATAGTCACAAGAGGATAAAATGAAAACGTTTATATTTGCCGTAACTCAAAACATATTTAAAAATTTTTAGTACAGAAGCAGCATGATCTAATTTGCTCTAGGAAATATTATAAAGAAAATGAGAGCATCAATTTTCAGTAATAATGATAGTAAAACTTATGCTTTCAGATAGATGTGAAAAGATAGGATCAATGGAGACAAAATATATTTATAGGAAAGAAGTTTATATAGCTTTCAGGGAGAGGCTAGTGAGGGTCTGAGGTATTTATGGTACTTTTTTTGATCGTCCTAGAAATAAAGCACCCGGATACAGTCCCAAGTGATGACCCATTCCTGTGCGTGAGGGGAACATATTTTCAAATCTTATCAAATACAATGTGATTTTAAAAGTGGCAACTACATACTTAGTTACTATTTAAATTTATTAAATGTACTATAGTATATCAAATGCTTGGACAACATTTCCACTTAATTCGTTTAAAATAAAATTAGCTGCATCACATTAAAATCAGAGTGGAGTGCTCTTGCTTATTCAATAAAAATGGAAACGCCTACTATCTGTATAATTATATCAAGTCGCATATTTTGCAATAAGCATATTTTTATCTTTATAAATAATCTGTGTTCATGGATGCTTAACAAATATCAACCAAAATGCAATAACAAAGAACTTAGTAAGATATTAGAAAATAACATATTATACTGTTCTTATTTTCTTTACTTAAACCATTGTAAATGACCATCTTTCCTAAATTTTTGTATGTTCTCTTCAAATATAAACTATACATTAATAATATCATGATGAAGAATTTGTTGTTTTGAGTGTAGATTAGTGGGTAAAATAAAATGGACTGAGTTGAGGTCTTAAGCTAAATGGAGACTTCCTTGTTCTGGGGATTACTAATTATTCACTAATAGAATAATTTCAAATTTGAGAAGTGTACTCTTAAATAGAGTCCTATTTCTGTCTTGAAAATTTCATAGCAAAGTGTTCACTGAAAAAGAAAAACATGTTGTAAAGTGCCCAGCAGAAGCCAGTACAGCCGGGCGTGGTGGCGCACGCCTGTAATCCCAGCACTCGGGAGGCTGAGGCAGGAGGACCGATATGAGTTCGAGACCAGCCTGGGCTACAAAAGTGAGCTCAAGGCCAGCTTCAACTGCATAGTGAGACCCTATCTCAAAAAGATAAAAAAAAAAAAAAAAAAGAAGCCAGTACAAGAGGGGGAATATTTTCAATTTCATTGTGTTCATGTAGAAAACAGGACACTTGATTTCAAGAAAATATGATTTTAGAGACATGAAATTGCTTACAATGAAGCCCAGTAATGTCTCAAAATAAGCCACAAGTATCAGTGATATGAATTTTTAACACTTTAGATTTAAATTTGTAGGCAGAATGAGAATGAATCTAACAGTTTATTATTTCATTTTATTTTTGCTGTGCTGGGGATTGAACTCAGGACCTTGTGCATGGCAGGCACATGCATGTGCCACTGAGCTATATGCCTGGCTTCTAAAAGTTTACGTTTTTATTAAAAGCATGATAAAAATTGTCCTCAATTTAAACTTTATTATTTCCACAGTAAAATGAAATAATGAAGAATACATTGGTAAATTATGGCCATTCTAAAATGTACATTTCACCAACAGTAAATTTCTTTAATCTTGCTGCATTTATATCAAGAAAAAGTTAAAACACACAACCCAGCAAGGCACAAGGCACTTCTTGATAGAGGATCTTAGTCATAGACTTGATATATATATATGGATGTTGGGGCAGGCTGGAGAGATAACTCAGAGGCACAAGGACCTGAATTTGTTTTGTTGTTTTTGGTGGTACTAGGGAATGAACTCAGGATCGTGCACTTGTCAGGCAGGCACTTATGCCACTGAGCTGTATCTACAGCCCCAAGGACCTGAAATTGATCCTGGGCAACACATGCCATGCCAACTCTGCCTTGGGTGTTCGGGCACCCCCTCTCGGCAGATGTGGATGCCAACTGTGTGCCCCAGAACTTTGCATGATGGTGTACACCTGTAGTCCCAGCACTGGGGAGGTTGAGCCAGGAGGATCTCTTTGAGTTCAAGACCAGCCTGGGGCTAGAAAAGTGAGCCCAGAGCCAGCCTCAGCTTCACAGTGAGCTCTTGTCTCAAAAAAAGAGCGTAACTAAGGGAAATAGATTAGCCAAGTAAGCTTAAACATCACATAGCTTTTCTTATGTGAGAAACTCAACACACAAACAGAGCAAAATAAAAGATAATATGAAGCAGAGAGGGGATCCAATGAGGAAGGGCGGGAGAGGGAGAGGATGGGAAAGGGGTGACGAAGAATTAAGACGTGTGATGTTCGTGCACCAATGCTCCAGGTGGGTTGTAATCATTACATACCGTAAGCAGGTCCTACTGAAAAAAAAAAAATAATAATAAAACAATCACATACCAGCATATGTGCTTGCAAAGTTCCCCTCCTTTCAGAAATGTGGAGCAGTTACACGCGTGAGGGTTTCCTAGGAACACCTTTAACAGAAAGGGAATGTTAGCGCAAAGCGGAAGTGGTACATGATTTGATCAACAGGCCTTACGGAGATGGCTGGGTCTAAGTGAGTCCCAGCGAGCCCTGGGAGGCCGGCGTGCTGGAAAAGCTCAGCTCCCAGCTCTCGCCTCAGACTGCGGTCTCGCCTCCTCGTTCTTGCCTTGATTCACAAGATGCATTATGAGCTAAGTGATCTTGACACGGGTGAAAATGGATCTAAGTTTAAAAGCTGAAAACACAAGAACCAACTAAAAAAACCTCTCAAAATGGTGTTTCTTACTATAGGGAACCTCGGAGTAGACATCTTATACTAGCTCACTTTGGAGTTCAGATTCTGTGTGTTTTGGATTTAAAATTTAATCTTATTCAGGATGAGCAATTTTATTCACCAAGACTATTGGCTAGTACAGTTCTATTAGAGCCAGTAAGTTTTGTAGCAAGAAGAGAAAAAAAAAAGTTTTTTTTTAAAGCACAGACAGCTGTGAAATTCATATTACTTTGTTCAGTGAAATTCTATATCACTTTTAATTTTTTGTTTTATTTTATTTTATTTATTTATTTTTGTATTTTAGGGAAGGGTCTATAGCAGTGCTTCTCAACCTTTCTAATGCCGTGACCCCGCAGTACAGTTTCTCATGTTGCGGTGACCCTAAACCAAAAAATAATTTTGGTGTCTAGTTCAAAACTGTAATTTTGGTACAGTTATGATTCGGAATGTAATAAATAACATTTTCCAATGGCTTTAGGCGACTCCCGCTGGGGTCGCGACCCACAGGTTGAGAACCACTGGTGTATAGGATGTTCAGGGACTCACTACTAGTTCGGACTGCTAGTGATCCTCCTGTTTACAGCCTCCCAAGAACTGGGATTATAGGTCCGCACCACCACACCCTGTCTCAATGGCCTCTTAGCTTGCCCAGTGAGCAGGGCCGGAATAGCAGACACAGGGATTGAATTTCTGCTGGACAGCCCATTCATGTTTTAATTTTTTCTTTTTTTAATGAGCAGAATAGATTCATTGTGAGAAAGAAAGCTCCTGTCCCAGAGAGTGACGGGGGCGGGGTGTGTGTGTGTGTGTGTGTGTGTGTGTGTGTGTGTGTCCTGAGCCGGTTGTCCCCTTTGTTTTAATTCTAATTTGTATTCTTTTTAAAAAAATAAAAATAAAAAGCACATACAGGTAACTCGTGTTCAGCACTCTAAACTACATGGGAATAAAGTACAATTTTCCAAGTCAACTCACAGGTGTGTGTGTGTGCAGTGATCTATTTTTGCCGAGAATGAAATGTATCAGTATAAAATATCCCTAGTTTCTCAGCAAAATAAAGTAATTGTTATTAAGAGCTTTTCAAGGCATCACCTTTTAGGCCTTGTTATGTTGTAAAGTGAGTAACCCAAGCCTGATTTTGCTTATTGAGCCAATCTGTACGGCCGGTACATACGCAGGATTTCTATTTTGATTGATCTACGGGATTAGTGACTACTGGAATGGATCCGTTTTATACAAGCTAAGTGCTCACTAAAACCTCTGACGTTTTCAGCCCTTGAAAATCAAGGGGCCATCCTGTAGCTGACTTTGGATACAACTTGAGGTCCTCGCCACCCACAAAGAGCCCCTCGTAGCAATCACTGTTTCTCTGGCCCTGCGCAGCGCCCGGGGTGTGGGCCGGGCAGGGGTGCGGGGACCCTCGGTGACCCGGCAGGAAGTCCTGGGGCGACGCCATAATTACTCGGAAATCCCCGTTCTCCGGCTCTTTCTCCCTCAGCAGGAAGCCGGTGGGGCCGATCTCTCGCAGGACGTAGATGCTGCTGCCCAGGGCCTGGTCCTGTCGCCAGCTGAGGCTGTCGCTCGGGTGTCTCCGCCCGCTGGACACCTCGCAGCCTCGGCTGGGCATCCTGCACGGACTCCAGCGGAGGCGCCGGCCGGTCTCTATGGCGACGGCGTGAGGCCGGTTGCCGTGGTGACGGAGCATTCCCGGAATGCTCTGCGCGGAGCTGTGGGCTGGGCCCCGGACCGTGCGCTGTCGACGACCGCGCCCTGCAACCTGCAGGCTCTCTGAGCGTGGCTCCGTGCGTGTGCGCCGGGAAGCACGCGGTGCCGTGGTCGCCTCTGCTCATCGCTCGTCTGCTTCACGGCTTGCTGACGGTCAGCAGCGTCCCCGAGAAGTCGCCAATTGCGCGGGAGTTGCTGCACCCTGGTTCTGCCCGCCCTCTGGTTCTAGGGTGGGATCCCGGGCCCTGGCCTGCAGCTGGGCACAGCGGTTCTCGGCGCGGAAGGGCGCTTCTCCTGGGCGGAGGGGAAGAGGAGGGGAGAGGGGGGAGGAGGGGAGGGTCTTCAGCCCATGCGTGCTGCCCTGCAGAGCTGCAGTGCGGGCCGGCGCGGGGCACGCGCGAGAGGAAAGCCGCGGTGCCGGATTCGAGAGACTGGGCCCGAGAGGCGTACCGGCTGGATTTTGTTTCTCGTCTCCTATCCGGGGTAGTAACACACACATCACAGCAATCCCAATCCTAGCGTCATTGTCATAGTGCTGGGAGTCAAAGCTAAACGTACATTAGGAAAAACACCCATACCGAGAACAAAATGAAGTGTTAACGGAATGAAATTATTATTGAATAATTATTCAAAACCGCAGTGACAACTAATTCTTTTTTTCTTTGTATTTAGGACGGGGTCTACCAGGTCTACAGGGTCTCCTAGTGATCCTCCTATTTTCAGCCTCTCAAACACTGGGATTACAGGCGCGCGCCACCACGCCCAGCCTCAATCGCTGTCTCCGCATGCCTGGGAGATGGGGCTGGCCTGGGCACACCAAAGATCGAACCCGGGCTGCTGCGCTCGGCCTGAGCAGGTGCTTTAGTCTACTGAGCTATCAAGCCTGCGCACTAATATTTTCTATAGGACAAGATGAGTTGTGTTTCACAGTGGAGACGCTTGTGGCAGTCACTACTGGTTTCCCTCCCTGTGTGTGTGTGTGTGTGTGTGTGTGTGCGCGCGCGCACGTGCGCTTACATAAATGTATGTGTTTAAGAATTTTAAAGATAGCAGTAATGGCTAAAGCTGTTGTATTTTACTTAGAATCAGCGATACTTGTTTCATATAGTTATATGAATGAAGGCAACATGTATAAAGCACATCCAGTAACATGCTAAGAACCCAACAGTTACATAACTGAATGAACAGCCCTAAGTTCCACTTCTGGGAATTCAAAAAAGTGACAGCATTCACGCCTTTATGCAAATTCGAAAGCACAGATTGCTGGACAGAATTCCAATGTAATGAAAAGATCCTTGTTTTTCTGTCAGTTAAAACTAACATTTTTATAGCCATTGACCATTCCATGTGTTTCCCTCATCTCTTAGAAGCATGTGATGGTGAAGGTTTTATGGACACTGAATCGGAGGATTGTATTTCTACCATAAATGCTCTGGTTCCCCTCCAAGTTCCATTCCAGGGCATTTGGTCCCTGGGGCGAGGATGAGGGTTGGGGAGGGTATCCACTGTTGGAAGCAAAAAGGAGCCTGAATGTCGTGGATTAAAACCACAGTTGCCTGCGCTCACTGTTGGCCATGTCCGACAGCTGTGGAGCAATGTGTAGAGGTGTAGAGGAAGGCGGCTGATGCATTGGTTCTGAGGATTGAAATGTGTGATGAAGTCGGGAGTCTGCCTGTACCGATGGGGACAAAGGCACAATGCTGGTATCACACAAGGAAGAGAGAAGTCACTAATTTCAACACTGGACACAAGCAAAGACTCCAATGGAAAGTGACTTTAGCCTTTGGAAAAGGTCAGAGGGCCAGTCAGAATTTTGTGATCATCAATGGGGAGAGGTTTAGACTGGCCATACTGCAGAGGTGTGGAAGACAGGCAGGAATCTGGGGGATGTTTTATGAATTCAAGAGCCTCAATTTTTATTAGACCCAGGGCTACGTAAGGTTTAACGTTTCTATACCTTATGCATGGAAAGCTCAAATTTTGGGCACTTTGTCTTCACATTGGTATTCAAGTTCCAGTTAGCTTGGCTAAACTCTTAGCTAACTCTTCTGATCTCCCTTGTCTTGGAACATTACTTCAGAAAATTTACAGCTCAAAATTATTTTCCTGCCCTTCTCAGATGTAGCTGTCCTCCCAGCCTGTTGCTAGTATTTCAGTGTAGTAAGTTTTTCGGAAGAAACTGGGGCTGTCTGTTAGCAGCAAAATCAAGAAAAGTAGGGTTTGGGCCAGCCAGTGAGATAGCTCAGTGGACTAAGCACCTGCTTTGGAAAATGCAGGGGTCAGGGGGTTTGTTCCCTTATGTCACCCTGGCCCTGCCCCAGGGTGCACTGAATTACTGACAAGAATCCAGGTGTGGTGGTGCACGCCTGCAATCCCAGTGCTGGGGAGGCTGAAAACAGGAGGAGCTGTACAAGTCCAAGCTGCTGAGTGAGACTACCCACTACATAAATGGAAAAGGGGGGGGGGGCTCCTGTATCCCCAGGCTTTTTGCCGACTTAGCCTAATTTAGACAGCTGTAGATCCGCAAATGCAGATATCCCATCACACTGACTAACCCTTTGCTAAAATCAGTACTTTTGTGTCCTCCTAATGCTTAAAATTCCTGCGCTTTGTTTGGTGTTCAGTTTTTCTCCCTTTTTGCAATAGCATTTAATAGTCTTCTTGCCTTGTTTAGCTACATTTAGTGAAATTTTTCTTTGATAATAAATAGCATTTATCTCAGAAGACTACTTAGTTATTAAATAAGACTAAAGGACATTTTACTAAGGTTATTTTTCTCTTGTTAATAAGGAATACTGAGATAATCACAGGTAGTTACATCATCTACAGAGAAAACATACTTCAACTTTTTGCAAATACATGTGTGTGATACACACGAATGGGAAACCTACAGTGTGATGGGGAATTTTAGTCTAAGATGCCAGGCAGAGTAGATAATGTCTTGGCCTGGAGGTGGCTCTGCACGGTTCTCTTCTCGTTCTGTGAGCCTTGCCCACTGGGCGAGAGGGTTGAGGTAGGTAAAACTGTAGGAATAACACCAAGGAGTCTTGTCGGATCATTCTTTCTTCTGTCATAATGTAGTGTCATATGACAGAGATACTGCACGCGTAACTAAGGTGACTATTCAATTGGCATGAGGTAACTGGGGGATAACTTAAGCAAAAAGAAAGAAAAGGGTGTAATATTTTAACAGATGAAAAATTTCAGATGTGATTTCCCAAATGCACAATAAAGATGAAATTTTTTAAAATTTAACTTTAATGGGTCTCCAAATTCTGTGACAGTTTTCGTCAAGTCTGTTCCCCATGAAAAAGTCTAGATTTTAAAAACTAATAACAAAAACTGCTGCACCAAAAAAAAAAAAAAAAAAAAAAAAAAAAAAAAAAAAAAAAAAAAAAAAAAAAAAAAAAAAAAAAAAAAAAAAAAAAACCCAAACCAAACCAAAAAAACGTCCACCAAACATTCTCCTTTCCTTCTGAAGGTTTTACAATGCATTATTATCATTAACCAGTCTTTCACTATTAAACTTAAATGGCCACTTGGGAGACAGTTCTGAGACTGGTTTTCTGCCATTGATTAAGACTGGGTTTGTTAAGCATAATATTCATTTAGCCTTCTGAGCTTTCTGAGCAGACTTGGTGACCTTGCCAGTTCCAGAAGCCTTCTTGTCCACAGTTTTGATGACACCTATAGCAACTATCTGTCTCATATCACAAACAGCGAAACAGCCCAGAGGTGGGTAGTCAGAAGCTCTCAACACGCATGCTTGGAACCGTGTCAACAATAGCAGCATCACCAGATTTCAACAACTTGGGCCTATCTTCCAGCTTCTTAGCAGACTGGCGATCAATCTATTCTTCCAACTCAGTAGATTTCCAAGCAATGTGAGCTGTGTGACAATCCAGGACGGGCATAGCCAGCACTGATCTGGCCAGGATGGTTCAGGATAATCACCTGAGCAGTGAAGCCAGCTGCATCCATTGGTGGGTCACTTTCTGTCACCTACAACATTGCCACACTGGACATCTTTGACAGATATGTTCTTGATGTTGAAGCCCACATTGTCCCCAGGAAGAGCCTCGCTCAAAGCTTCCTGGTGCATTTCAAGTCAACAGACTTGACTTCAGTTATGACATTGCCTGGAGCAAAGGTGACCATCATGCTGGGTTTGAGAGCACCAGTCTCCACTTGGCCTACAGGGACAACACCAATACTACCAATTTTGTAGACATCCTGGAGGGGCAGCTGCAAGGACTTGTCAGTTGGACAAGTGGCCGTGGAAGGACGCAATCCAAAGCTTCAAGCAGGGTAGTTCTGCTAGCATTGCCATCTTCACGGGTGACCTTCCGTCCTTTGAACCAAGGCATGTTAGCACTTGGCTCCCGCATGTTATTGCCATTCCAACCAGAAATTGGCATAAAAGCTACAGTGTCAGAAGTGTAGCCGATTTTCTCAATGTAGGTGCTGACTTCTTTAACCATTGCCTCGTATCTCTTCTGGCTGTAGGATGAGTCTGTGGAATCCGTTTTGTTCACACCAACAATTAGTTGTTTCACAGCAAGTGTGTAAGCCAGAAGGGGCGTGCTCACGAGTCTCTCCGTTCTTGGAGATACCAGCTCCGAATTCACCAACACCAGCAGCAACAATCAGGACAGCACAATCAGCCTGAGATGTGCCTGTAATCATGTTTTTGATGAAGTCTCTGTGTCCAGAGGTATCAGAGATGGTCACCTAATACTTGCTGGTCTCAAATTTCCACAGGGAGATGTCAATGGTGATTCACACTCACGCTCAGCTTTCAGTTTGTCCAAGACCCAGGCATACTTGAAGGAACCCTTCCCCATCTCAGTAGCCTCCTTCTCAAATTTTTCAATGGTTCTTTTGTTGACGACACCGGTTTTGTAGATCAGATGGCTGGTGGTGCTGGATTTGCTGGAGCCATGTGTCCTATGATGGTGATGTCAATGTGCGTCTTTTCCTTTGTAATACTGGCTTTGATTTAGTGGTGATGCTCTTGTGGCAAACCTGTTGCGAAAAAGCAGATGAAGAATTCTTAAAGAAGGGCCAGCGAGATAGCTCAGCAGACTAAGTGCTTACTTAGCTAAACGTGGGCCAGGGTTCAATCTCTGGCATCACATGCCATGCCAGGCCCTTCCCTGGGGGCACTGAGTTGGCAATGGAGTCCAGGTGTGGTGGTGCGTGCCTGTAATTCCAGCACTAGGGAGGCAGAAGACAGGAGGATCACTATGAATCTGAGCTATGTAGTGAGACCCTGCACAATTAAAAAAATCTTAAAGATTCAGTAGAAACACTTGCCCAAGATTATGGGAAAAGCTATGCTTTCTAATGGAAAGGGTTTATGAAACATTAAGCAGTATGAATGCATAATAATTTATACCTACATATGTGGAATAAGAAATTTCAGAATAGTGAAGATAAAGACAAAAACTTAGTCATGTGTAGAATATAAAAATAGGTAGAATGAGCAAAGATTAAGATAAACACCAGATTTTTCACTTTCATAATGGGATGCTGAAAGTCTTGTAGAAATTCTGAGAGAAAATGAAAGGACATTAGAACTTCATAGCTAGCTAGATTATCTGACATGTAAGGACACAAATAATTTTCAGACAAGAAGGATTCAGAATTCTTACTTCCTGATACATGCTTAATGCATAAAGCACCAGAGAATATGTATCAGAAAAACAGGGCTAATTTCACATTTAAATAGTTCCTTTGATAGCATGTTTTTCATACAATATCCTCCCCATTCTATTTAGTTGATTCATTTCTTGGTTAATTTGAAGAAATTTTGTAACTTTTAAAAAAGATATATGTGCAGCTCTGACTCACAGTGATCATCCTGTCTTCAGTCTCCCCAGTGCTAGGATCACAGGTGTGTGCCACCATGCCCAGACTTGGTGGCTGGCTCAGGGCCTGCCCCCCCAGGGTGAGGCCAGCACAGCATGTGGTGCCAGGTATTGAACCCAGGTCCCTGCACTTCCTTAAGCAGGGACTTAGTCCCTTGAACTATCTCACTGGCCCTTGAGTAAATTTTTGAATACTTCCCAGGAGCAGGCTCTAAGTCCTCAGAGGCCAGGACCCTTCCTCAGGGCCGGAGCAGCGAGCACCAGGGGCTCTGGGTAGAGACCAGCACGCTGCCTCCTTAGGCCTTCACCCCCCTACTCAAACACTAGCATACAAATTTTACCTATATTTGGTTTTCCCTAGAGAACCCAGGCTTACAAGCATATGTATACTTTAAGCCAATAGGTCAACACTGATTAGTTCCAGGGACAGAATATCATGTAGAAAGGCAAAATGTAGCTTCACATTAAGGTACAGTGTCACCACAATTATTATTGATATACTCATGACATTTTGAATATTGCACAGTGACCTAATGCATAGCATGAGGAAACTCACCCAGAAAATGATGGCAGCAGATGTGTGTGTGTGTGTGTGTGTGTGTGTGTGTGTGTGTGTGTGTGTGGTATTTCTCAGGCCCTCAGCTTTAGACTGGGAAGCAAAAGAATAAATTAAGATTTTGGAGGATGGAAGAGTGGATGCATGCTGACTATTTAAGTTATATTAGTTTAATATTTTAATTAAAAAGTAAAGACAACCTTGTCTGTTGCTGTTAAACTACTTTTCATAGACTTTAGAAAGGTATTATTTGAAATTCAATAGCATCTGTTTTCAAGTAATTTTTTTAGGAAACTGTCATGAAATCCAGATTGTCTTTTGGTACATATTTATGGTGTGTGTGTGTGTGTGTGTGCAATTTAATCTTAGTTGATTGTGAAAAATTTAAAAGCAGATTTCTTAGCAGCCGGAGGAACCTACTTTTATTCCACTAGGGGACAGCCTAACACCGTGAACCTGAAAGCTGGCCGCTGTCCCGTCATTGCTGGTTCCTCAGCACGGTTTTATTTATCTTCCAGAAGAGGATGATGTGGTTTACATTAAAAGTGCCTTCATCTTGTGCAGTGTAATAATTATAACCCACCCATTGTTCAGAGTTATTTAGACGAATGGCGGCTGCTTAAACGAGTCCAGGTTGGGTTCTCACCTACCCCCAGAGAATGGGACAAGAAAGCTGGGTAGCACCGCCCAGGAAGGCAGTGGTGGCGCTTTCTGACCTCTGCCTTTTGGGCTCCCCGGTCAATGGCTTCTTCCTTTGGTAAGCTGTGAAAGACAGTTGGCCAATGGGGAAGATGAGAAGTATAACATTGCCACCTTTCGTCATCCATTTATAAATACGCTTTGAAGGATATGAGCTATAGCAGGGCAGCTGGATGTCGCGGGGACCGATGAGCTTGCATATCGGGCAATTCACAAGTCAGATATTTTTTTCCCTTTATCTGCTCAAGTAGCATCATTTGTTGAGGCTTTGTGTTGACCTTGCTTTGTGTATAAGGTTCATCTTAAACAGAGAGAGGCTATGCCAGCCATCACATCTTCATAGGCCAGAGCTAGCTGAGCATTTATGAAGGTTATTTCACATCCGTTTCTGCCTTCCTTAGTATACATAATTCAACTTTTACTATACTTTAAAGGGAAAAGTTCATACAGAAATATTTTGAACAACAGAACATAAAAATGCATGTGAATATATATTTTGAGCTTCTTCTTCATGTAGTACCAGGGACTGCACCCAGGCATGCTTTATCACTGGGCTATATCTACAGCCAAAGTAGTTTATACCGCTCCTTAATTTAAGATCGTCAAATATAATCTTGTATTTTTATTTATTTTTTTCATAAAATTCATAGGAAAACTCCATGCTACTCTTCCCATTAAGACTTACTTTCAATGCTAGTATATACACATTATTAATTGATTACATAGCAAACATATAAATGAAATTATTGATGCTTTTGGCTATTGAGATCTTGCTGTATGGAAAACACAAGGAGACATGTTGGGTTAACTGAATATTTAAGGAGCTCTTTTCTTGTTTTATTTTATTTTATTTTTTTTCATGTATTCAGTCCAGGGTCTACAGGGTCTCACTACACAGATTGGACTCCTAGTGACCCTCCTGTTTCCAGCCTCCCAAGCACTAGGATTAGAGGCATGTGCCACCATGATCAGTCTCAGTCGCTGTCTCAGAGTGCCCAGGGGTGGGGCCAGCACTGTTTATGGTGCTGGGGATCGAACCTCAGAGCCTGCCTCTGCTTAACCAGGTGCTTTAAACTGCTAAGCTATCTGGCCAGCCCTCTGTCTTATTTGGAAATCAGTTTTCTTCAAAAAATTTATTGAACTAAGTTTTATGTGGTGCAACTTTAAGATGGAAGTTATATATATACATACACACACACATATATATACATACATATATGTATATTTACATACGTTACATGCATTCATATACATGTGTGGACAGACAGCTAAGCGTATGAGAAATGTATCTGCCTTTGTCTTTAGCATCATAATTAGAACCAGGAAAATAAAAGGTATGAAAAGAATAGTTCTTAAAAGATTAACGTCAGAAACAGAGAAGTTCTTTGGGTGAGGGAGAATCAACGAGGCTTGGCCAATTCTTTAGCAGAGACAGTGAAATTAAGAAAGACTGGGCCGTCTAACTTAGAGACCTCGGAGGTGCCTAGCACAGCTGGTTAGGACTCAGGAGGAAGCACAAGATTGCAGGAAAGATAACGAGGTCAGATCTCTTGGCATTGTGAGGCGAAGTAGCTGGGCGCAAAGTGAAGCTAGCTGCGAGGTAACAGCGTCAAGGATGCGTTTAGTGCACATTTTTGAGGCAGAGAAGCAAAGGATAGGATGATGCGGAGGGCGTGGGACAAAGGGTTGAGACGACGTGGGCCGAATGTGTTCAACAAGGACAGAAAAAGCCGAAGGCAGAAAACTTGTAGAAGAACATTCTGGGAATACAGCAGAAAGCATCCTGAAAAGTTGGCTGGAAAAGAAGGATAAAGGACCAATACGGGGAGTACTGCAAAGTAAAAGGGTTCCCAGGATCAGAGCTGCAGACAGGCGCGGAGGCCACAAGGGAAAGGCCTCCGTGGAGTTAGTTTTCAATTCGGCAGGTGTTGGTGACTTGTACCCAAGCTACTTCCCTGCAGGCAGGAGGATGAACTGCAGTCCGTAGTATCCCTGAGGGCCGGCAGGAAGTGCGTGACTGAAGACGATTTAAAACACAGGGAGGGCCTGGCGGGATGGCTCAGTGGTCTAAAGCGCCTGCTTGGGAAAGCTTGGGCGGCTTCAGGGACCGCGGTTCGATCCCCGGCACCACATGCTGCGCCAGCCCTGCCCTCGGGGCGGGCTGAGCCGGCCATAAAAATGAGTGAATAAACAAATAAAGGTTCTGAAACAAGAAAAAAAAAAAAAAAACAAAAAAAAAACCCAAAACAAACAAACAAAAAAACCCAAAAAAACCACAGGGAACGTGAGCACTTCGGTGCGGCGGCTCACGGTTCACTAACACCAGCGACCCAAAATTGGAATTTTAGGGACTAGTGGGTCCGTTGTCTTCAAATGGAGGCATTCCCACTTTGTAAGGTTCGCAAAATGAAAAAAATGAAAAGCACCTGGGACTGGAATTTTAAGACGCTCCGACTCACACGGACTTTTCCTAAAATGATATAATCAGTCTGAGCACTTCTTTGAAAACATTATATTCTTCTTCTTTTCCACTTATCTTCTTGTTATGGTTTGCGTATAGCTGTCCCTCCCCCCTCCCTACCAAAGCCTCGTTAGTCAAGGGGTGGCTTCTGGGATTTGTAATTGATTATTGTGAAAATGGGCAGGCGATTTGCCTTTCAGTGTAAGGGAGGAAGAGGAGTTAGCTGCTTGAGCTGCAGCTAGCTCTCCCTGTGCTCTTTCTCTTAGCTGTCACCGTGAAAGGTTGCCTTCTGCCCTGTGCCTCTCTGCCTTGGAGCCAGCCGAGTATGAACTGAAACCTCCAGTAACTGTGAGCTAAATAAGCCTTTCCTTCCCTCACTTTGAGGGTCGGATATTTGTCCCAGCAATGAGAGAAGAGTAATTAAGACACTTATGAAATCATACTTAGATCACTTTGTAAAAGGGAACCATAAATGACATCTAATTTGATGTTAATTATCCCAGGGGTAGAATCACAGGAACATTAAACAATGGAAAAATTTGTATTGATAAGAAAGCGAATGTGTCCAGCTTTAGGTTGAAAATCAGCGCAAAAGGGGCTTCTCAGCGTTTGTATTCAAGCTGAGTGAGTCAGCCGAGATTAATAAGAACAGATTTTCTGTTCAGTAGCTGAAATGGATCGCTGGTACCAGTACTTCCATTCCCTTCTGTCCCGTTTCACCTTAATTTGTGAAGCGTTTTTCTCAGTACTCATAAGACAAATAAGCATTCAGCTTGTGCTGAGCGCCCTCTGCCACTGTAAGCAGTAGCCATTCATCACTATGTAAAGTACAGTACAAAATGAAAACCCAGGAAGGAACCAAGGGAAGTCCTGGGAAAAAATAGCATCGGCAGACAGTAGTGTCGAGCGCTCTGGGAACCTAAGGTGGGGAGTTGTGCCTGGCCTGGGGCGCTCAGATGTTCTCTGGTGCCTGAGCTGGCAGGGTCTGGAGCTGATCGGGGATCCTGACTCTTAGTAGAAGTAGCCCGAGTGGCTGATTTTGAATGAGGCTTATTTTGACGCAACTTTTCACATCGTTTTCATTAGCTAAAAATGAATAGGAATGGGGGTGTTGCATATTGTCAAAAAGGGGAGAGGAATGATAGCCCAAGTGGTAGCCCTATTAAATAAATTAAATTCTATGTCCTAGCATTGAATGGTTTGTGCCAATACGGGCAAGGAAAGGAGTGAGTTCTGTTGCACTGGAGAAGCCAGTGGCTAGAAGTATTATTTAGGCTTCACAGTATGCAGATAAAATCATCACAGACTTTGCCTTCAGTAGGCTTGGATGATCACCTGAGACAATATTAGTTAGCAACAACCTGTCACATTTTTGGAAACAAAGGGCTGAATTTGAAGTTAAAAACTTCTTCTAGTGTGAGAGACTTTGGTATTTTCTGTCCGCTAAAATGACTGGGACTAGCAGCTGCTTAGCCAGCAGCTGCTTAGGGGTTGGGAATGTAGCTCTGTGGTGTTGCAGGTGCTGAGGTGATGGCACTGGGTTCAGTTCCCAGCAAGAGAAAAAAAAAAAAAAAATTAAAAAGTTGCTTAGAACTGCTTGCAATTAGTTTTCATACAAAATGAAATTTATTGGCCCATAAAGACCAGGATGCGTCTAGCTTGAGCAGAGCAGGATGCAGGTGTTTTGTGTCGTTGAGATCACCCTCTTTCTTTCTTTCTTGACCTCATTTGCTCTTGTGTTGCATTTAGTTCTAGACAGAGCTTCCTTCTTGGTGGCCAGGAGAATCATAATAGTCCCAACTTGCATGGTACATACCGCCTTTAAGCTCTGATGGGGAAAAACAAAACAAAACAAAACAAAACAAAATCGGCTCTGTTGATGGCTTTAACAAAGAAAAAGGAATAACAGAGTTTCAACATCTGGCTGTGAAACACTAGACATTCGTGATGGACAGAACAATGCAGTCAGCACAGGGTCCTTTGAATTCCTTTGAAAAGGTTGACATCTTCATGGGTTTGTGCTGAAATGATATTACTACAAAGTACATTATACAAAAAATAGAAACTAGAGTTCCACAGTTCTGGAGACTGGGAAATCCAAGACCAAAGTGCTGGTAGGTGGGCTGTCTGGTGTGAGTTGTTCTTTCTGCTGCTAGAGTGGTGTGTGCTGCTTCTATTAGCTTTCACGGTGTGGAGACGAAATATCTGGCACATGCAGTAGAAACAGGAGAGATGTATTTTACCTCCTGGGTTCAGAGGGCTGGGTCCATGGCAAGCTATATCTAAACTGCACATCAGCCTGGCTAGGCAAAGCTGCAGACTCCAAGACCATGGAGGTAGAGAGTTTCCAGGCCACGCTCAGGGGCTCACCTATTCCATCCAGACCCTGCCTCTGAATAGTACACTCAGGTAGGAGCTTGGGAATTCAGGAATATTCTGCAAGGAATATTCTGCAAGCTCAGATGGTGTAATAGGAGTGATCCACTGGGCAGTGGGGTGCTTGGTGATCCAATGGTCTCCTCCTCTGAACAGGGGACATTTTAGGGGGACATTTTAGATCTAAACTGCAGCAGTGCTGCATTGTCCAGCAAGGAAGGGCACTGTGTCCTGGTTTGGTGGACTGGAGGGGCGGTGCCTGCTACCCTGAGGTTTTTTGGAAGGATGCTGATCCTATTCATGAGGGGAAGCCATCCTGACCTAATAGCCCCCAATGGGTCTTCCTCTTAATGCTGCTGCTTGGGAGATATACTTCAGCATGAATTCTGGAAGGGGCACAGTCATTTAAAGTAGAGCAGTTGGAGATTGAGGCATTTGTAGCTGAACCACAAGAATTAAAAACTCCAAAAATAGACTAATAGCAGCTAAAGTAATATGATCCCTAAAACATTTCACATATTCTATTTATATTGATTAACCACATTATAAATATTTGATGTATCAAGTAGATTAAGCAATAGTAACAAAAACAATGATATATGCAGTGAGTCAGAACAATTGGTCTCTCTAGGAGCATTCTAGAAATGGGCAAGCAGTATAGGGAATTTAGATGACTCCTCCTTAAGGTAAACCAGATTTAAGATTCCTTCCACTTTGTAATTTGTTGTTCTCTGAGGATGAAGAAAGCTCAATGGAATTAGTCTTCAAGAGGAGAGTGACTTCCATTTTAGAGAATAACCTGGAGGCTGACTACATCACTTCCCTTCATATCCTACTGGCTAGAATGTGGTCACCTGACCTTTCTGGACAGCAAGGGAGGCTGGGAAAATACCATGTAGGTAGGCACCCATGGGCTGATGGGAATTCAGGAATATTCTGCAAGGAAGAAGCTCAGATGGTGTAATAGGAATCATCTGTGCAATGTACGAACACTTAAAGGGTAAGTTTAAAAAATTACCTTTACTGTGGAAAACATTACCAAATGTGTCCTCATGTGGGAAAAGACAACAGAAACTTTCACTTAAACAAGTTCGTGTGTTCACAAGAGTTTAAAATCTTTTATTAAGGATGTTTTACTTTTTGATATTATGCACATTTTAGAAAAAAGGAACAGTTTTCATTTTTAATGAATGAAAGTTAAATGCTATCAAAATGATTCTAAATATTTTGCGTTTGTGCTTTTGATGCCAGAAGTTAGAGTCACTACATTTTCAGAGAGGATGCAACTTACTATTTTGTTCCTATAAAGAGTAAAACTATTATATCTACCATAAAAGGGTATATTAAGTCAATTTCAATGGAGCTGAAACACTGCATCTCTTTTTAATGCTAAAAAAATCACTAAAATGGAAAAAAAGCATAATTTAATAAGTTATTTGGTTGCCAAAAAGTAAAAAGGATGCCTGGCTTGGACTTTATCCAGGAAGACATCTGTTTGCCTGGAACTAATAATAGCTCAACTCTAATGATCTGCCAAACAAGTTATTTTAATACAAATGCTTTGTTTTGAGAGGTTAAGTCTGGTTACTCAGCAGAACCTTTGTGTTTGTGAGGCTGTTATGTTTGCAACTTCAGCTGGGGAAATTTGTGCCATGCAAACAGAAGCTTGGGAAACTCAGGAGGTGTTGCGTATGTGGAAGCCAGGGCTTGGACTGATGGGATGCTCTTGATCTCTAAGTGACCTTGAAAGACACGCATGCTCAGAAAACACATGTGCAGAGGCAACACGTGACTTTTCAGGTGTGAGAATAGGTGCTATAAGTTATCCATTGTTTGAAGATGGACAAATATTCATTTAAATGTGTAGCGACTTTCTTGGAAATTATTTAAAAGTTTTTACTTCGTTTACCTAGGTCTTATTTTTTTTCCTCTAATTTTTCTCTAAAATTCCAAAATGAAGCACTATTTATTCAGTAGAGATGCTTGAAATCAGAAGTGTGTTCATTTCTCATTAGATCAACATGACTTTGATTTCAGCATTACAGGAACAGCAAAGACTGATTTAGAAAATGTGCAAAATATTATTCAGCATTATTTTTGGTTTTAATTCAGAGACATCATCTATACCGAAATACCAAGCCAAGCCAAACCAAGCCAAGCTGAGCTAAACCAACCAAACCAAACCAAACTAAACCAAACCAAACCAAACCAAGAGCCAATTTTAACAAAATTAAGCACTAATGCTTCCCTATTGCAAGAAAGCACTTAGTACCCTGTATTTTACTTCCTTGAACTACAATATTAATAAAATAATTGAAGAAGTAAAACCGGGTAAGGTTTGCTATGTGAGAAAGTTCTGTGTCATGAAGTTTTTTAAGATGAAGATTTTCTAGATATATTCTGCTAAAATGTAGCTGCTGTTATGTGTATGAGGTCACGCTCTGTATTAATTAGCCACCCTCTAAAGGCACATGAAATGCCCAGAGCACAGCCAGGGAAATGTTTGCTGGCCAAATCGGGCTCCACAGGCCGCCCCTGACCATGGGAAACAGAGTTTGGCCAAAACAAACACTAAGATGATTCCAGGAACTCTCTGGAGCACCTGAATTTTTTTTTTTTTTTTTTTTTTCTTAATTAACTAGTTTCAGCTGAAGTGATTTTCCAGGCCTAGGCTACTTGTTCTCTGAGGATATTTAAAAAGAAAACTTATTTCTAGTTTTTGCATTGGATGATAATAACGAGCTCATGGAGAAATATTAATAGACTTGTAAGGCACACCAGTATATCGCCGGGCAAGAGCGAGGCCCTTAGTGTTTTTCTTTTGGTTTGAGTATGGTATACATTTGGGAGAATTAGGCCTTTTTAGGTACAGAGTTGGGGGAATCTGGAGATTGTAGTGGTAGCTATGACCACAATCAAGAGAGAAAACATCTTTATCTGAAAAGAATCTCCTCCACACCTCTCTGTAGTGGGGCACCTTCCTCCACCCCATCTGACCTTATCTTTGTCTCTCTAGTGCTTTCTTGGTTGGAATGTCGCACACTGAGTCACACTCCACGTAGCCATGTGCGCTGGGTATTTTTCTCTTAGCAGGATGCAACTGAGATTTGCCCATGTTATTTCATGCACCTCTAGTTTATTCTTTTTTTTTCTTTTGCTGAGACTTAGTCTATGTTAATGCTAACTAAATCAGAATTTATTTGTGCAGATTTAAAAGTGTCTGGGCCAATCTTTTTTTTCCATTTGTGTGTTTGGTATAGGAATTCACAATGCAGATCAGACTTGTGGTGATCCTCCTGTTTTTAGCCTCCCCAGCTTTGGGATTACAGATGTGTGCTACCAGCTCTGGACTCAGTCACTAGCTCAGTGTGCCCCGGGGGCAGAGCTGGCATGATATGTGGGACTGGGGATCAAAACCTGGTCCCTGAGCTTGCCAAAGCAGACACTTTATCCTCTGAGCTATCTCACCGGCCCTGTGGTGCCAGTCATGACAAATTCAGTTTCCCTAACAAAGTGATCTATTACTCCTAACCTTATTTATTTGTTTGTTTATTTATTTGGTACAGAGTCTTGCTACACAGCTCAGACTCATAGTGGTCCTCCTATCTTAGCCTCCCCAGTGCTGGGATCACAGATGTGTTCCACCGTACCTGGATTCTGGGGCCGGCACAGCATGTAATACAGGGGATTGAACCAGGGTTACTGAGCTTGCCAGGCAGGCGCTTAGACTGCTGAGCTATCTCGCCAGCTCTCTCCTAATCTTTCCTCCTCCCTAAAATGGCCAGGTGGATAGGATATAAGGGGAACTCTTACAGAGTTTTAGGGAAGATGTCCCTACCCTTGTATCCTTGTAGTCTCACAATAGAGATATTCAAAGAATACATTTTATTATTCTTGGTGAAGGTACATGTAATCTTGAAAATAGGATCTGTCCTTTATGTTGTGGAATAGGGGAAATAAATGAGTATATTTAAAAGGATATTAAAGATGAATGAGAAGTTATTTCTCTGGGCAGATCTTTGTCCTGAAAAATTTGCCATGTGTTTTCTTCTGAGAGTTTTATGGTTTCAGGCCTTACCTTTAAATGTCAAATCTATTTTGCATTGACTTTGCATGTATGTGAGGTAAGGGACTAATTCCACTCTACTCCCTGTTGTTCCAACTTGGACCTAGCTATTTTAGTACTATGTGTTTCAAGATTGATACTATGCTCTTTGTTGTGTTCTTGGTACCTTTGTCCCAAATCATAATGTGTGGATTTATTTCTGGATTCTCTGTTTTCTTTTCTTGGTCTGTGTGTTTGTTTTAATGCGGTACTCTTTTGAGTATATTGTCAAGTAATAGGATGCTTTCAGATTTATTATTATTATTATTATTGTTGTTGTTGTTACTGTTATTATTCCTCAAGAGCACTCTAACTTCTCAAGGGTTTAGTTCTATCCAAATTGTAGACTTTTGTTTGTTTTTTGAGATAGGGTCTTGCTGTGTAGTTTAGGCTGATCTCGAACTCACTGTATAGACTAGACTGGCCTGGAACTCACAGCGATCCTCTTGCCTCAGCTCCTGAATGCTAACACTCAAGGCATGTGTCACCACATCTGGTCAACATTGCTTTTTGCATGAAAAATGTGTTTGGAATTTTTATAACATTGCACTTAATCTGTACCTCGCTTTGGGGGAATAAACACATTTTACCAATGCTATATTTATAATTGAAGAATATGCGATGTTTCAACTTATTTGTGTCCTCTTCAGTTTTTCTGATAAGTGTGCTATAACCTTTGGTGTACCAATCTATACCTTGGATAGATTTTTATTTCATAAATAATTCTAACATAAATTTGTATTTTATTTTGTTTTCATTGTCAATGGGACTATTTTCTTGTTTTTTTTTTTTCAGGTATATAGAAATGAAATAGATTTTTTACATTGCTCTATATTTTATGAATTTACTGAATTTGTTTATTGTAATAGTTTATAGTGTGTGTGTATGTGTGTTGACTTGTGTATGTTCAGATGTTTTGTTAATTAATGATTTAGTTTTGATATGTTGTTTGTATTTAGGAATTAATACCTTCCTTCTAGGTTATTTAATTTGTTGGAATACAGTTTTTTCATAGTACTTCCCTTTCTATTTCTGCGGACTTTTTTTTTTTTTTTTCATTTTTGATTCTATTTACTTATGCCTACTGACTTTTGTCTTAGTCTAGTTGAAAGGTTGATTTTATTTATCTATTCCAAAAATTACCTATTTTGTTTTCACTGATTGTCTTTTTAAGTCTATGCTGTGTTTGTTTCTTCTCTGATCTTCATTATCTCTTTCTTTTTACTAACTTCGCACTTATTTATTTATTTTTTTTAAACAATTCCCTTACTTTAGAGTTAGGTTATTTGAGCTATTTCCTCTTTTTTGATCTTCTTAATTTTTTTCCTTTGCTATAAAAGCAAAGACTGTTCCTCAGTCTGCTTTTTTTTTTTTTTTTTTTTTTTTTTTTTTTTTTTTTTTTTTTTTTTTTTTTTTTTTTTTTTTTTTTTTTTTTTTTTAATAATTTTTTATTTTATTTATTTTTTTTCTTGTTTCAGAACTTTTGTTTATCTATTTATTTATTTTATTTTTTTAAAGAACTTTTTATTTTATTTTTTTCTTGTTTCAGAACTTTTGTTTGTTTGTTTATTTATTTTTACGGCTGGCTCAGCCTGCCCTGAGGGCAGGGCTGGCGCAGCATGTGGTGCCGGGGATCGAACCATGGTCCCTGCAGCCGCCTAAGCTTTCCTAAGCAGGCGCTTTAGACCACTGAGCAATCCTGCCAGGCCCCAGTCTGCTTTTATTGTATCCAATATGCTTTCCTTTGTGCTATTTTTGTTTTCACCAGACTCAAGATACTTTCTAATATCCCTTGGATTTATTATTTAACTGGTTGTTCAAGAGTTTAGATTTAGTTTCATACATTTGTAAAATTTTTAGTTTTCCCTCTGTTGTTACTTCATTTCATCCCACTGTGGTTGGAAAAGATTTTGGTTTGTTTTTTGTTTTTTTGCACTTGCTAAGAATCGTCTTCTGCCTGCTTCAGCAGAGCGCAGTGGCCAGGGTTCCATCCTGCATGCGCTGTGCCGGCCCCACCCCCAGGGCGCACTGAGATGGCGATTGACACTGGGCATGGTGGTGCGTGCCTGTAATCCCAGTGCTGGGGAGGCAGAAAACAGGAGAATCTCTATGAGTCCGGTCTATGTAGTGAGACCCTGAATGCCCTTAGACCCTGCCCTAAATGCAGGGAAAAAAATCATCTTGTGACCTCACATGCCATCTATTCTGGAGAATATTCTATGGCAATTTGTGAAGAAGGTATATTATGATGGTTTGGGGTAGAAGGTTTGACCAGATGCTAGGTTCACCTGTCCTACAGCATTATTTCAAGTGTGTTATTTCTTTATTGATCTTCTGGCATTACTGATCATAGGATATGGAGGTCCCACATGGCTGTGGCAATGCTGTTTCTCTTTTCTCGTCTGGTACTGTGGACCTCATATATTTAGATTGCTGGTTGCTTGTGCATATAAACTTATCATTACCCTATCTTCTTAGCAGGCTGTATTATATCCTTCTTAGTGTCTTGTGATCAATTTTGATTCCAGTTTGATTCTTCCAGCAATAGACATCCCCATACCTGCTTTCTTTAGGTGTCTGTCCATGTAAACGTAATATCTTTTTTTTTTTTTTTTTTTTTTTTTAGGGAAGGGTCTACAGGGTGTTCAGGGTCTCACTATTAGATTGGAACTCATAGTGATCTGCCTGTTTACAGCCTCTCAAGAGCTGGGATTACAGGCATGCATATACTACCATGTCCAGTCTTGTAATATCTTTTAAAATTGCTTACAAAACTGCGCTCTTGCTCTCTGTTCTTTGTGTTATTGGTGTGCCTACTGACACCTTCTCATTATGTGTATCCATTGAAATTTTAATGCTGTAGTGATTTTATACTTTTACATCTTAGCAGTATTCTAAATATGTCTATATTTTCCTTCTCTTGACACTCTTTATACTGTTCTATAGGATTGTTGATTGGTAGGTTTATTTTAATGCTTTTCCAGGCACTTTGAATGTACCATCATCTTTTGTTTTGCTCTGCTAGGTTTGAGCTAAAAAAATCTCTTTGAAGTTTTTGGAGTTTATGCCCAGTCACAATCGCTGTCTCAGTGTGCTCCCCAGGTGTGGGGCTAGCACAGCTTTTGGTGCTGGGAATTGAACCCTGGGCTCCAAACTCTACCTAAGCAAGTGCTTCAGTCTGCTGAGTTATTTGGCTGGCCCAGTGCCAGCATTTTAAATTGGGTTATTTTGTATTGAAATCTGGTTTCTGGGATTCTTTTTAAAAATGAGCATCTGTAAGAGTGGATCCAGATTTCCTGAAGGCAATCATGGGTTGAAGTTCAACAGAAATAGCATTTTTTACTTGGGGAGGACTTTCATCACGTGTCTCAATCTCTACTTGTCCACTGTATTTATTCATGCCCCCCCGCCATGCTCTTGATTTTCTGACTCTGACATGCAAGAGCAGCACAGCCTTTTCTCCTTGGTGTAGGTGGGCCAGGGAATTCTGCATTCTCAGTGTAGCTCCCAATCTCCTGCTTCAGAGTCTCTGGAGAGACTGACCAATGCTAACTCAGTTGGCATTAAACTGTACAGATGACTTTAGCTTACGTGTATATAATTTGCACATTTGTATCTTGGTTTGATTTTAGATTTTGTTTTGACACATTTTCCCTAGTAGTTCAGGCTAGCCTTGAACTCTATGTGGCCTAAACAGGTCTCAGACTCACCATGACCATCCTGCCTCCACCCCCTAAATGCTGAGATTGTGGTCATGTCCTGCGGTTCCTGATCTTTTACATTTGTATTTTATTCAAAAGTTGATAACACTTTGCCTTGCCAATGATCTTTTAAGCACTTCACTCTTTCCCAGGAATGATGGCGTGTAGGTTGGTTGGATGAAGAAATATTCGCCACGCAGACTGGAAGAGGTAATTTACTGCCTGTTCCGCTTTTCTTGTTGCTTTCTTCAGTTTGCCTTGGGTTCATTGCCTGGAAGGACTAAATTTTGCACAAGTGATTTTCTAGTGCCACGACAAAAAAGATTAACAGTGACAGCTTTCTAAAATATATGTTTCCTAGCAGAGGTGGCCTTCTCAGCCCATTTCCTTTAATGATATCTGGCGAGGATCTGATAAGCTTTATTCTAGTTTGCGGAGGTCAAAGGGCATTGTCTTCCCTCACTCCAGCAGCCAACAACAAAGCCCGCCCTGTGTTCTCATCATCACGCAGGAAGCTGCGGGCTGGCTGGTGTTAAACAGAGCACAAATACAGGAAGAGTGTCAGGCAGGTTAAAAGCTGGGAGAGCTTTGCTAGGAGAATGTCCTGCCAATTGTGCTACAGACAGAACTGGAGATCTGCGAGGAGATTCCAACCTAAAGCACTGAGAAACCCTTCGCCATCAAAAAACGCGAGCATGACCTGGTGGTCTTCCTCCCTTTGGAACGATGGCCCCATGTTGGAAGGCAGAAACATAACGATGAAATTAAAAACAGTCATGTTAGGAAATAGTATGGTGTCTCAAAAACATGCCAGTTAAAAATTCTTATTAGTTAAAATTGTTCTCCTTTGTTTTATAAGAGAAAATTTCCTAATTGTTTTCTCTTTTTGCCAAAGGAGAGGGGATTTCCATGTGATGGTTAAGGTTTTGTCCCAAGTAAACCTTTGTGCCTGAGAAAACTAAGGGACTCTTTTCACTGGAGTGTTTCACTCTGTTCCAGTGAGGATCTGTATCTTCTTCTAGAGTGTCCCTTGGGTCACGCTGCTTGTATTGTGATGGATCTACCAGTGTGCTTTTATATGTCGTATTAGACTTCCTAAAAATGATCTGGTAAGTTTGCATAGTGCTTGAAACATTTCTATTAAAAAAGATTAAAAACAATTCGAATGGCAAAACTTCTGAAGGTCAGAAAAGAGAAACATATTAATGTATGGCTTTCCACTTGAACATGGCTACTGTGAGCACTGTGATCCATTTTCTTTATATTTGTATTTTCAGTGTATTGCTAAGATGATAGTTAAACCACATATAGCTCCACATATGAATACGGAGCTATAATTTCAAGCATCACTCTTCCTTAAATATTAACTTTGGGGCTGGGGGAGATGGCTCAGCCTCTTAAGCACCTGCCTGGTGAGCACAAACACCTGAGTTCAGTCCTTGCTACAAAAAAATAATTAACTCTGTATCACGAATATCTTCATGTGTCTATATTCATTATAACCCTCCTTGCTAGGGAGATAGCTAAGTGGCATAAGTGCCTGGCTGGAAATAACAAGGTCTCAAGTTTTATCTCTAGTACTGAAAAGAAAACAACAACAACAAAAAAAACAGGATCTATCTATATCTATATCTATATCTATATCTATATCTATATCTATATCTATATCATGCCTTCCTTTTATTTTATTGATTGAACAACTGCAGGGACTATATAAATATTTTCTTTTCCTGGAACTCTTTGAACTCTGCCTCTTTCCTAGGGATGCTGCTTTTCTATCTTCTGCTTTTGTATTGCCATAACCAGGAAGGGCCATATGGCATGGACACACTACTGACCACAGTGGGCATTGTTGTGATCTGAATGTCCTTCATATACAGGAGTAGTAAAACACGATGCTGCTGATTCAGGGGCAACCTACAAGGTGAACAGGAAGTGTTGTTGTTCTGTACATATATAGGATCCATTTCCAGCTTGGATCTCAGAAAAAAGAGGTAACAGTTTTCTGAGCAGACAGAAAATATCTACCATTCAGGTCCTGGTTAGAGCAGAATTACGTTGGTCCTCTGCTGAAGCAGAGAGGAAAAGAACTCTCTCATTTGAAGCAATACTGGGGTTAATAAGTGAAACTAGCCCAGAAAAAGCTGAACTCAAGTGTGTCTTCTTGGTGAGGTGTATTGTATAGCACCTGTGGGCCACCTACTTGGGCTTATTGGGTTGAAAACTATGAGGCTCATGTATTTTCACTATCTGGACCCTACAGGAACTGCCCTCATCAGATATGGATCTAAGGGTCATCTCCCCTGTTTGTTAATCACAAAGAACACAACACAGCATTCCTAAAGCACACCACATCTTATTAGAGAGTGCTATTGGTCATCAGCCTAGGACAATGGTGTGAATCTCTGAGAGCCAGGAAAGGAAATATCTGAAGGACTTGCATGATTCTGGGACCCAACACCCACAAGTTACAGGAGGAAAGTTTATTTTGGCTCAGAGTTTGCAGAAGGTTCAGGCCAGGGTCAACAAGCTCAAAGGCAAGTGGGTCCATCAGAGAGCCACATCAGAAGAGAAGCTGTCCATGGCACCTCAGGCAGAGGCAGCAGGCAGCAGGCAGCAGGCAGCTGCAGCACAGCATCAAGCCTCCCTTTCCCTTTTATCACATCCAGGCTGCAAGGCTTTTGGGCAGTGCCACTCACACCCACCGTGAGCCTTCCCACCACCCACACCCAGAACTGCAATGAACAAATCAATGGACTGATTTAGTACCATGCATGCTAAATCCTGAGATTGCACTCCAGATCTGGCTACCTCTGAACTTTCCCACCTATGACCACACCAGGCTTTGTGGGGAAGCCTAGACATAAGCCAGAGCAGGTACTATCAGAGCTGTATTCATTCTCTTTGCTATTTCTACCTCCTCTGTCAGGTCTTGGAGTTTGAAACCAGCCTTGCTCATTCTATTGAGCTACCCACTACCTTTTTTCTTATTTTTTGTTTTCCTCCATTTCTTTTTGTCTAAAGAGGAGGGTTTGAAAGTCAGACTTGAATGAACAAACGAACCAACCAAGGACGCTGAGGCTATGGGGTTTCATTTGCTTCATTGTGTGGTAATGAAATGAAGGTTCATTTGGTCCTCATAGAGATATTGGTGTCCTTAATAATTCTACTATCACTCTAAATTCTGTTGACCTTATCAGGTTTTTAACATTCTCTGATGAGTGAAAAATATAGTCTTCTCCCTTGTTTTTGGTACTGAAGAGTAAACCCAGTGCCTTCATTCAGAGTTACACCTCCAGCCCCATGGGCTGATTGAAAGAAAGGTCCTGCATATATATATATATATATATATATATATATATATATATATATATGAACTTTTAAAAAATTAAATTTAATTTTATTACTTCATTTAAAAAGTAAAAGACAAAAGCAAGAACAAAAATTAAAAACAATGACAGAAACAGGGTACTATACAACAATGCATATATTACAGATTTCCAGAACAAGAGTAGCTGATTAACAACGGCTGATATCCTATTTTTGTCGTTAAATCTGTTCAAAATTTTATTTTGAAGAGAGTATAGTAATAATTGATACAACATTAGCAATGTTACACATTTAGAAGACCAGGTTGGTAAGTATTCAAGCATGATTTTTTTTTTTTTCCCGGTACTGGGGATTGAACTCAAGACCTTGCACTTGCCACACAAGTGCTTATTCTACTGAGCTATTTCCCTGGCCCTGAAGCATGGTTTTTGTATTACACATTGCTGTCTTTGATGTAGTTGCTTAGGTCGCAGAGACCCACATGTCTAAATACCATATTGTCTCCCTAGTGTAAGAACCCAAAAGAAGAAATAAAATCTCAAAGTTATAACAGATATAGGAAGACAGAAATAAATGGAACTTAAAGATTAAACAATGAAGCTGAGAGAAGGAGAAAAAAATAGGAAAAAAGGCCGGGGGGAAACATATAAGTCCCTCTACAGGATGGCTTAAATGGTCCTACTATAAATTTCCATCATTTTTCTTTGAAAATAGCAGTTAATGTGTAGAATTTTCACCTTCAATAACTTTTTTTGACTAATCACAATATGGGAAGAAAAAAGGAAACCTACTGGTACCACTAGATTAAAAACAAACAAAAAATAACTATTATACTTGGTAAAGTTAGACGTGGGAATGTCAAAAGAAAGAAAATGATTTAGCGAGTTTCGTGTTGTGCAGATCTTGGACATGACAACAAAGACAGGAGGCTTTCTCTGCTCTCCAGATGTTAGGAGGCTGCTGACCTCAGGTCTGACTGACCCAGGAGAGTCAACTGGCCTGCTGGAGCCATGCTACTTTTGGCTTTGGGGCGACCCAGGAAAGCCCTTGCAGCTCATGTGAGAGCTCGGTGCAGGGTGTCTGGGGCAAACTGCGGGGCGTTTGGCAAGGCCTCTAGAGTTGTGCAATCTGTGTTTTTTCCCAGCGTTTTCCCTCTCAAGATCACATGCTTCAGTTGGTCCACGCAGCTGTGTCTGGGTGGAGCGCTTACACTTGGAGCGCTTGGGGCTGAGGGTGTGGGGCAGCGGTGCACGATTTCCTCTTCCCATTCCCACTCTGGGACACTAGAAGGAAGCCCTGAGATCTTGGTTACTAATCTGCCCTATGTCCCCTTGGTGTTGAGATGTGTCTGGCCTTTTCTTAGCACTGCACATGTGTAGCTGGTAGCCGTCAGGCCATTTGCCGCGTGCTGCCTTTGTGTTCAGAAATCTACTTACACAGAGAAGATGCGACACCCACTTTTATTTCTGAGAAGGAACTTAAAGTTAGTTGTTAGTTTCCCAAAGTCTGTATTTCTGCAGTATTATATTAAAATCCCATAGATATTGCTAACCAGAGTATCGACTGTCGTTAGTAAACAACCCTCATCTGCTTAAAGACATTTTGAAGTTCATGGCACTTGCCGTTGGCTTCCTTTGCATTGTGGAGAAGATGGTTTGTCATGATTACAGAAGGACTAGGACTTTAGGACAAAGTTAATGTTGTAAGCTCAAAGAGAAGTTTGTTAGAGGTTTTCTTTTGGTCCCCAGGTGCATTTCTCTTGGATCCGAAGGTATAACATTTGAGTAGTCCCCAGTCTGCTTCAAGGGTGGTCCTTCTGCACCTTGTCCTCTTACCCTTCCTTTTCTCCTCCCTTCCTTGCATAGAATTCATAACTAGATTAAAAAATTCACACACAGTGACACTATTGAGTTTCCAAAGCCTTTCACAGGAACAGATGCAATAATTTAAAAAATTAAGGAGAAGGTGTCAGTGGTAGTACACGCCTATGATCCTAGCACTTAGGTGATAGAAACAGGGAAGTTCTAAGGTCAAGGCCAGCCTGGACTACATAGTGAAATGTTGTCTCAAAAGGCCAAAAAAAAAAAAAATCACATCCCAAAACAAGAACCACCCCAACTCCCCCCACAAAATTGAACAGAAACATCAGTAGTATTTATGAAACTAGCCCACGTGGTTTATCTTATGTAGTAGAACCCTATTTTTAAGAACAATAAGCCAAGCTTTTGGCATCTCAGCAATTCCTCCTTCATTGACATATTCTTTTCACTTACAAGTTGAGAAAGTAGTTACTACAATTGTGTTTTCTAATTTGGAACAGGAGGCTTAAGTGGAGCTCACAGTAACTTTTCATTTTTGATGAGTTTGTTGATGTTAAACCAAGAGCAGAAGATTGAAAGTGAGAGATTTCTTCAAATAGACCTAATTGGCTTTTTAACATGGTGAGCATTAATGCGTTTCTACAGGTGTAGTTCTTTTCACCAAGCCTAGTCACTTTTCATTCGCTAGATAAGCTGCTGTTGAACCTTTAAAACCAAGTATTTATAGACACTCATAGCTCTGTGAGGGTGAGATTCTCATTCTCTGATAACCAAGACTGACATACAGTTCAAAGTGAATGTGATCAGTGTGACATTACCCAGACTTGTGCTTGTGATGTTAGCTTTCATTCACTTATTCATTTGTATGTAGTGCATGGTGTACAGGGCCTACAGGGCCTCACTACATAGACCAGACTCTTAGGTCCTCCTGCTTTCAGCCTCTCCAGCACTGGGACTACAGGTGTGTGCCACCACATCCAGTCTCAATCACTGTCTCAGCATGAATAGGGGTCAGCCTGGAGATGGAACCCCAGCCACTGCCCTCTGCCCAAGCAGGAGCTTTAGTCCACTGAGCTACCTGGTCAGTCTGTGTCAGCTTGCTTTTAATTGACCACATTCTCTAAAAGCAGCTATAGGGCTGGGGAGATAGCTCAGTAGAGTAATTGCTTGCCTGGCAAAAGCAAGGGCCTGAGTTCAATCCCTGTTTCTGGAAAAAAAAAAAAAAAAAAAAAAAGCAGCTATAGAGTAGACAAGGTAATTATGATTATTATGAAAATAAAGACAGAAAAGAGGGAAAATAGCATTTGTTTAGCATTTGTTAGAGGCGAGGCTCTTTATAGAAACTGTATTCAATGTGCTTAATAGTTCTGGGATGTAAGTAATTCACAGAAGAGGGGTGGAACAAAATATAGACAAATGCACTAATGAAGACAAAGTGTTTGAATTTGTTGGTCCAGGCATGGAATCTTACATCTTTAGGCGAAAAATCGCTGAAGAGCTTCCCACCCTGCATTGTCTGGGACTGCACTGTATACAAAGGTAAATGAAAAGGATGCACTGCAGATAGAATTTTACCGTGAATTCAGGCTTGCTCAGATGTTTTACTTATTTTTTATGTATTTGGTACAGAGTCTCACTAGGCAGCCAAGATTCATAGTGATCCCCCTATTTCAAGCTAGCCAGCACTGGAATTATAGTCTCAGTGGCCAGCTCAGTGCTTCCGGGGGCTGGGCTGGCATGGCACATGGTGCCGGAGATCGAACCCGGGTCCTCGCACTTGCCTAAGCAGGCACTTAGGCCACTGAGCTATCTTCATGGTCCTAGGCTTGCTCAAATTTAAACACACAGTGACCTTCTATTCTGCTGTCTTAAAAACAAGCGGCCAAGAACATACATTACTAAGAAAGTGTTGAACTCACTGTCTACCAGGAGCCTCTGGCAGAACAATTCTTCATTTCACAATTTCATGATGAAATGACCTGGTCCTGTTGCAGCCTTTGGCATGGCTCGGAGTCCTGGGGGACGGTGATGTGGAATAAACTTAATATTGAGAAAATGAAACAAGCTCGTACACACTTCATGACACAAAAATAAATGATCTAGTTCCCAAGACTAGGAACATTTCTGTCCACATAGCAGGTTTAACACACATTTGGTTGGACTAGATTGATCCCTAATGAATGTTCTTAGAAATGCCTAGCTAATGATATAAATGGGTTCAAGTAAGAATGGTCCAGTTCTTAAAAGACTGCAGATAAATTATTAGGTATGACAATTTTGGTAGTAAATGAAGCAAAATTTATTAAGTAAAATATTTTGAAGCTCAATTTAGTACAGATAAAAATGCTAAATGAATGATACCAAATATATGAAATTAAAGGGATGTGACTATCTTTTTAGATCTACTCCACTTTACAAAAAGGAATATATAGTCTATAAATAAATCTCCCATGACACCTAATACTAAATCATCTTTTATTTAGGGCCAACTATGTGCTCAATTTTTGACATTTATTTTGCGTTCTTAATATCCTTAGTAGAAACTATTCTCCCATTCTTCAAATTAGAAAATTAAGGATCAAATGTAAACTATACAGCTAATAATGTGTAAATGATACTGAGCTCAGGTTTATCTTAGAATTTTCCCTCCATACTGCCACCTTAGTTCACATTCTTGGTCACCAACTCTACACCAGTCTTGGATCGTAACTTCTCTTTATTACCCTGGCCCTGGAAACCCCATTGTCCCTCAGTGGGCCCAGCTGTAGGTTAGTGGGCAGGGTCCCAATCCCTCGCAGGGCCTGGCTTCAACTGTCCTCTCTTTTCTTTTTCATTGCAGGAGGCTGTGTAGTGATTGCATCCAGCCCACTGCTGGCTTCCCTGGTTTACAACCAGTAGTCAATGTGGTTCAGCGGTGGGAAAGATCCAAACCTTCTAAGCAGGCTCATGGGTTTGAAGATCAGTCCAGGAAGTCCTGGAAGAGCGCGAAGATCTCTTCCTCAGAGATGAAATGCTAGAGACGTCACCCCTTGAGCCCTTCCTTTCCCTGTTCCCAGAAGCAGGGAGGGAAGTGCTGGGTGATGCAATTTTTGTCTTTTCTTGGATACAGGACACAAAACTATTAAGGTATCTTTAAAAATTTCCTTCAGACACACTATATTTTCTCTCCTTTCGTTCACTATCTTTGTGACATTTACACAAGGGTTTTGGCTTGTTATAAAGCCACTGTTACAACAGAAAGCCAACCTGTACCAATAGTAACTTCTGATTTTACCTGTGCAGAGGAATCATGGGATCGCTGGAGTCCTGCTGTACATGTTCACCTTAGGATGTTCTTGTGTTGGTCCCACTGAGATAGCTTGAATGACAGGAGACTCCTTTGGCCATGTGTGTTGTATCAAATCTCTTTTTGTAAACTGAATTTCATTATGGAAGTTTGGAAGTATTGAAGTGATGGAAGCCAGTTGGCCCATACCTAAGAGGAGAAAAGGTCACACAAAGTAGAATTACAATATGGGTGACAACTCAGTTCAGTTTTACAGGGCTGGGGACCCAATCTGTTTAGTAATCTGCCATTAGTCAGACATGCTGGCTGACTCACCCTGACTAAACTCACAGGAGACCGAAGTACATAAATCAGAACACTAGTGTGTTTTTGACCTGAATGGATCTAACAGCCAGCGTCATACAGCACTCCTGCCTCCAGTCAGGGTTCCTTTCCACAAAGCCAGAAACAAACTTTGTGCTCATGGAGTCAGAGAGAGTTATACTCTTTTTTTTTTTTAATGAGCAGAATAGATTTATTGGGGGGCAACAAAGCTCCTGTCTGAGAGAGGGACAGGAGGGGAGTCCTGAGGGGGTGGTCCCTCATGAGTTACCCTCTTCACACAAAGGCTTAGCAACACCTGAGCCATAGTAGCAAGTTTGGGTGTCATAGGGCCTGTTGGAGGACACTGTTTAGATGGCTGGAATTTGTCTTCCAGTTTTATTGCTGATGTTTGCATCAGGATTCATATGCTTTTGCTTATATTTAGAGTGGTGTCTGGTACAGTGCAATCTCTCCTGTTTTAAACCTTCTTTGGATCCTATTTGAATTTATGATAAGAATAAGAAACAAAGATATATTTACCACTTTAAAGAGAGACTTGTATTCATGTAGGTGGTGATAACTATGTTCACATGGTAGGCAAAAACATACTTGGAAAGTTGGGTTGTATGTTTATTCTCTGGGATATGCTCTCAGTCAGACAAGTCTACATGGGATCAGTAAATTTTTTTTTTTAATGAATTTAGGACAGGGTGTATAGGGTGTATAGGGTCTCACTATGTAGATCGGACTCATAGTTCTGTTTCCAGCATCCCAAGCCCTGGGATTGCAGGCATGTGCCACCACGCCCAGTCTCAGTCTCTGTCTTAGCACAACTTCCCGGGGGGAAGAGGCTGGCATGGCATGCCAGGGATCGAACCCCAGCTGCTGCGCTCTGCTGAAGTAGGAGCTTTAGTCTGCTGAGCTATCTGGCTGGCCCTTGGAATCAGTAAATCCATAACCATCAAAAGGCACAAAATTACCAGAAAATTCAGAAGGAATAGCAAGACGGTTTAGAAAACAAGTGTACTGTTTAGTTGGGAAAACAAGCCCAGGGTCCCATATCTACTATAACCCCAAAGAGCTCCTCACATTAGAATTTAAACAGAAGATTACATCAATTACTCATAAGTTTTTGTATAAGGCTTCATGTCAATGAAAAGAACTGCCCTGAGATGTCTGTGGGCCTGACTGAGATAGCTTTGCTGAATGCGGACAGGTCTGTGCAGGGCGAGGTGTTCACACTTTACCCTAATTATATGCAGTTTCCTTGGTGACAAGGTTAGTAGTTTTTTCTTTTTTCCTGTGGACCAAGTGGTGGGAATAAGGAAAGAATAGGTAGGAACAGGTAAAAATTGCTAGAAATTTTCTACCTTTCCAATTGACGAGTGGTTTGATGAAGGTAACTATCAGGGAAGAGAAATAGTTCCTTGTTAAGTACATGAAGAGACTAAAGAAATGTGGACATACTAATTCATGTTAGAACTTACTCTGCTAAAGGATTATCTGCCCATTTTGAAGGCAGTACCTTTCTATACACTGTGTTTGATATTATATATATATATATATATATTATACAGTACATATAGTATATAGTGTACATATAGTATATCTATATCTATGTATATGTATTTATTTATATCTATAGATATGTATATATATATATATATATATATATATATATATATATATCTCCCCATGGAGAGGTCAGTAAAGTCACTTAAATTTATTTTATGAATATCATGGGTTTAATTTTGTGAGTTATCTCATAGTTTATACTTTACAAGTAAAAATATCAAGTGTACTTTTTTAAACACATAGAACAATTATTTTTAAGAGTTATGTTGTATAAGTTATAAAGTGATTGGATACTTATTTTATTCTTGACTTTCAAATCCAAAATTCCGCTGATATTTGAATGAGGGAGCTGACTCTCAGTCTCCATCCCCGGGGTTTTGCCATCGTCTGGGGTCGCTGTCGTGGGCCGGTGGACCGGTGTCCCCGGGCTTGGCTTCCACGGCTGCGGTGACTGTTACCTCCCTTCGGCTGCACCAGGACCAGCTCGCCTCCCGTGACTTCTGCTCTTTTCCAAGAGAAACGATGAGTCCTGAACCCCACATCCTGCCAGCCCAAGCGCTCCTGGCTTTTGCTCCAACTGAGAACTGTCTGCACAAACTCTCCAAGTCTGTTCGCCGACGCCATGCCTCCTCTGGACGACTTGCTGGTCCTCTGAAAGCCCCGAGGCTGACAGCTGGGCAAGGGCGGAGGGGACAGGAGGTACCTGGGAGGGCTCCTCCACCTGGCTTCTGTGGCTGGTGTGGCACTCATGTTCCATTTCCTGCTGCCATTCGCCACGATATTTATTTAAAACCCACTTCACTTTTCTTGAACTACGAGCAGAGGCACCTGGTTTTAAGAATTCAATCTCTCCAGGAATACCCAACACTCCGGTGTTCCCTCCCTTCCCCCAGGCCCGCCTCGTTATTTCCTGTCTCACCAGCGGCATTTTCATCCAGGTGGCGGAAAGCTGAGCCCTTCTTCCGGGTCCCCTCGAGTCCTGCCTTGTATTAAAATTCCTTCTCCCCAAATTCTGCATCTCCTATGTATTTTACAAACATGTCTATTTTCCAGGACTGCTGTGTTTGCACGCTCACTAAGCCCCCTCCTCCTGTCCTGGATACCGACCCCACCTCACTGGTCTCTACAAAGATGTATCTGAAATCCTTCTCTGTGTGCTTTTCACTAATCAGCTTCTCATATTTACCTTTTATGTGCAGCCCAAGTTCTTCGATTTGGCTCAAAGAACATCAACAGTCAGTTTTCCCTGGAGCTCTGCGGTCTCTCAGAAACATCTTAGGCCTTCCTGTTGTGGACCTTTCTCAGGTATCTACCTCGCCGCCCTGTTTCCTTGGCCCGGAATCTTCTTCCTATTCCTCTTCCTTAATTTTGCTGGGATTCAGGGCCTCGGTTCGTTCCATCTTCTTTGCTCCTTCAGCTCTACCTTGGCCCTTATCCCACTGCTTGGAGATGTTTTCTTCCTTATATGTAATTCTCCACTGCACCCTAAGTGCTCCAAAGGCAGCGACGGCGACAATCATCTTTATTATGTCACCAGCATCTAGCATAGATTTGGTGTCCTAAGTTTCAACAAATAATTGATGAATGAATTAAGCAAATGCTCATATGCTTTAATGATGATAATAACTTTCAGCTAGAACTTCTTGGGATTTCGTCATGCAATAAAACACCCAATAAAGGACTATAAATAATAATAACGAAAATCTTGGGACGCAAGTGAAAATTGGTCCAGTGATCTCAGAATCATAAGTTCACTTTGAGAAATTTTCTCATGCTGGATGTGCCCAGAATGGCTTATGGTTTGCTAGAAGGTCAGTGGGCACAGAGGTCTGAGAGTCACCTGAAAAATCCAAGTAAGCCTGGCCAATAGCGTTGAATAAACCAGTTTTTGGAAACTGGATCCAACATTAGGTTTGTGACCTTGGGGCGGGTGTTCCACATGGAGGCTGTGTGTGTATGCGTGCGAGTGTGTGTGTGTGTGTGTGTTTGTGTGTGCATCTGTGTTTATAAGCCCAAAATGGTTACAGAACATGGATAAGTGTGATAACATATGTAAGTTTCTACCAAAAGCACTATTATTAATTTGACTTAAGCAATCATAGCTCCAGGAATTCCTCTGTTCAATGCGAATGTCAGATTTGAGAAGCAAATGTTCACAATGTTGCATAAGTTTCTGTTAGTCTCTTTCTGTACATTTTTTTCCTTTCCTATGGTAATAAAATGCTAAGCGGTCAGGAGATGAATGGGTAGGGGACTTTGTAGCCTTGAGTGAAGGTGTGGGAGATATAAAATATAGTAATATTTATTGTTTTCTTTTTTGGTGCTAGGAATAGAGCTCAGGGCCTGACATTTGCCAGGCAGGTGCTATGCTGCCAAGCTAGAGTCCCAGCCCAGAGCTGGAGAATATTCTAAGAGACTAAGGTTTAGGCATGTGTCTTGGCCCTAGGTCTCTGTAGAGAGCTCTGGAATTCTTGTAAAAGAGGCTTAGTAGGGAGACTGGCTGCAGAGCTGTGCCCAGCGCATGTGCCAGCACTTTCGATCTTGCTGCATCCGAAAAACGGGGTTTTACTGGGTTCTCCTGGTTGACCGCTGGGAACTCAGAAGGAGACACTGGGGCTGAGGCTCCTGGATCATGCATTTGAATCTGGACCCTTCAGTGTTTCTAGGACAACAGTCCTTTATGGCTGTCATCTGCTTTTAGTCGTTCAAAGTACAAATATCTGCAGACACTGCAGTGTTACCCTCTTGTTTAGAGGGTATTTGTTCTAACATAACCAAGTGCATGCTTAAAAACATAGACAACAGCAATCCAGACAGATTCTGTGTCTTTACTCACACATGAAAGGCAATGATAAGTTTAATTTGTGAAAACACAGTAATGGATTGACAATAGTTCATAATACAACAGAGCAGCTCTGCTGTGACATAGCTCAGGGGTGAGCAGGTGTCTAACACGCATAAGGCCCTGGATTTGATTTTCAACAGCCATAGCAGCAGCAAACTGCAATAAAATAGAACAGCCGCAAGAGCACCCTAAAACTGCAATAAAATAGAACAATTATAAAATGATGCTGAACTAACAGCTCTGTGAATGTGATGTCTCTTGCTGCTTTTCAAATCATCTTATGGGCATTTTTCCTTAGCAGAAGCATTTTTTTTTGGCTTCTTTTTGGCATGTCTGAATTTCAGACGATGAAACTGGACTATTAGCAAGCAAGACAAGGGTGGCCTGAACACAAGTGTCACAGTGCTGTGGCAGCTGATGTGGTAACCGAGACAACTACTAAGGGACTAAGGGGTGGGTAGGACATACAGTGTGGATACACTGGACAGGGAGAAACTCGCATCCTGGGTATGAGATTTTGTCGTATTGCTCAGAGCAGAAGGCAATGAAAAGCATGTGAGCTGTTCATTTATGCAACTTCCCTGTGGATGTTTTTGGACATTTGACCATGATGTAATTAAAATGATGCAACTTGCAGATAAGCAGAGACTGCCATATTCAGGGAAAGTGTAACCCTTGGAAATACTACTTCTAAGTAGAGCTATCTGGAGAATTCAAAGGCTGTCTTCTTTTTTTTTTTTTTTTTTTATCATGCATCCCAGTCTTGTCTAGCAGGAAATGTAAACATTTAAAAGCATGAATGTTGAATTAACATACAAAAGAGAAAACACAAGAAGCAATATTTTGACATGGTCAAACTTCATGGTGAACTTTTATTTCAAATAGTTCTTTTAAGCAGTGTAAATTATTTTTTGTTCGCTGAATTCTACTTCAATATTAAATAAGATTTAACTTCTATTTATACTTAATATATTTCAAGATTAATTTATAATCTGGGTTTGGGACGTTTCGTTGGATATCCTATTGATGCTCTTTAGTAGCTCCATTTTATTTAACTGTCACAAGAGGGAGTAAGAGTTCTGCTATGTATTGCATATTTTCAAACTTCCTAAAATATGTTGTAGGACCAGAAACCCCTGGAGTGCTAACCATCAAATTGCTTCTCCTTTTCCTAGTTCATCTATAAGTCTTTATTAAACTTTAATAATGTTGAGCTGACAAGACCACATAGTCATAATAACAAAAGCTTCATTCATGAAAAGCGCAAGAATCTTTAACAGAGGATGCTTTTGCAAAAGTTCTGAAATCATCTGAATGGATTTTTTGTGTGGTTTGCCTCGTGTGCCTGTGTTAGCTATCCTTCTCAGCACTGAAGTTTTTACAACAAAACTGTATTTTATTAATAATGATAAAGCTGAGAAGTGATATGTGCTGCAGAAGTGGATACTAAGCGTTTAGGAGAGAATCTGATATTGCTTTTCAGGTTGTCTGTAGTGTACGAAAATCTGCTGCTCATTCCCTGGACATTGTCTTCTCTGGAGGATGAGGCGTGAGGGTCCGTGTATTGCATAATCCCCAGGTCGGTAGGCAATCTGGAGTGAAGCGTGGCGTATCTCCCGCACAGCGCTGCATTGCTGATCTTCATGGGCTGTCTTAAGGGATGAAAAACTATACAATCTCCTAATTAGAGTTTAGGTCTTCAGAGGTTTTCCTGAGTCTTCGTCTTACGTTCTTCGTGAGGATGGATTTAATTTCCCCTTAAAATTGGTTTGTCCATTTTTATAAATACAATAAAGGAGAATAAAGATGTATTATTTATATACTATACCCATTCACTATGATGACTATAATCAGCATATAATGGTGAGATGTTCTAATAAATTATTATTATTATTATTATTATTTGGTGGGACTGGGGTTCAAAGTCATGACCTTGCACTTGCCAGACAGGTACTTGTGGCACGGAGTTATCTCCCCAGCCCCAAGATGATCTAATAAAGGTAACAATTATAAAGAGAAATACAATAAAGGCTTGCTCCTTAAGGACCCAGTAGTTATGTAAAAGAGAGAGCCCCCCAAACTTAATAATAAATGGTTGTGTGTGCATTTTGCCTTCTGGTTGTAGGACAGCTGTGATGGTGGACAGCTGTGACTACATGCTTTTAATCTTTAACAAAAGTGGTGGGTTTTTCCTTGACCTGAATTTCTGACAACGATGACGTGGCAGAGAGCAAGATGCTCCTTGAAACAGTCATTTAATGCATAAAGCCTTGTCCTTCTGTTTAGACACAGAAACACTCAATAACCTAGAAATTCTCTTCTTTAGAATATCTGGAAGCTATTCAGTGCAAATGTGCTCCTTAGCTACAAGTCCTTTCTAGGAAAATTCATGCAAGTGATTCTGCTGTCCACTTTTCATGTTTAAAGTTGTGTTTCGCAGCAAGAAAGATGACCTGGGGGCCGGAGAGATGGCTCAGCGGTCTAAAGTGCTTGCTTAGGCAAGCTTAGGCAACTAGGCAACTATAGGAAGCAAGGTTCGATCCTTGGCACCTCATGCTGCACCGGCCCCATCCCCAGGGGATTTATGTTTTTTTTTTTTTTTTTTTTTTTTTTTTTTTTTTTTTTAAAAAAAAAAAAAAAAAAAAAAAAAAAAAAAAAAAAGAATGACGACGACGTGTGAACGCAGCATGGCGATCACCATGGCTAGGCTATTGGGTCAGCCTGCTCTGAGCAATAAATTCCCTTTCATAATAACATTTATTGTATCTTTTGGATCTTATTCACTCCTACACTTTCTTACACTAAGGAGACAAAATGGTGTTTACATATATGAGTCACTTCACTTCTGAGTATGGTCACTAGTTTCATCCATTTAGCTATGAAAGCCTTGAGTTTATTTTTCTTTATAGCTGAGTAATATTCCATTGTATAAATATTCTTGAGCAAGCATTTTGTTGCTGCTGCAATCACAAACAATATCCCTCTCAACTAAAACATTTGAGAACAGAAAAATATAATCTTACTTGAAAGATCATCTCTGCCGTTCTATTTCAGCCTCTGTTCCCATGCCTTGCACTTACTATGGCCTTAGTAATACTCTTGAAAGATGTTGGAAAAATGGACTTAGCTGGTTAAACCCTGAGATGTTCTTTTAACTTCCTGAAAGTAGCGATTTTGAATACATTTATAGTCTTCAGTTTTCCACTGAAAAAATACATATGCTAAACATATAGCAAAATTTCTTTTTGAAAAAAATGTATTCAGCATGGGTCTACAGGGTCTCACTCCCATGATTGGGCTCATAGTGCTCCTCCCATTTCCAGCCTCCCAAGTGCTGGGATTACAGGCATGTGCCACCATGCCCAGTCTCAGTCTCTGTGTCAGTGTTACCAGGTGGGGCCAGCATGGCACAGCAAGGATAAAATTTCTTTACTGTTATATTTGATGACTGCTTATGAGAGAAGTTAATATTTAACTTGGATTTATTAGAAAAATCATACATATTTTGTGGTACCGAGGTTGGAACTCAGGACCTTGCACTTGCCAGGCAAATGTTTATTCTACTGACCTATCACCCTGGCCCCTAAAGTCTGTCATTTCTATGCCCATCAATGAGTGTATCTGTGGGAACTCACCTACACAGGATCTTCAAATGTCCTCATCTTGCTGTGTCATTAAGATGTCTCAGCATTAGTCCAAACTCCCGGCCAACCTCCCAGTATTTTGTGCAGTTCTTAATCTGTGTTTGCGTGGGTCAGGTGTTAGCAAGTGGAATGATCTTATATACAAAGGATGTATTAAATATCTAATAACTCAATGTACAGCCTGCATTTCTTAGCACTTTTAAGCCTATTGTGTCTTCAGGGATATAATTAACTCACAGCTTATTCAGGGAACATCGACTAAAACGGAATTGATAAACCTTAGTTAAAATTCAACTGTGGAAAAACAAAGACTAGGAAATTATTTTTGAAGATATTGAATGAAAATTTGTACACTTAACTATGTTTTGCAGAATGCTACACATGTACAAAGAAACACCTTTTGAGAATTTTAGCTGATTTCTGACATAATATATGCATAGCACCCAGATTACAATGAGCTATTCAGCTATCACCTGGTGCCTATTGCTACTGAGCACCATGTGAATGCTAGGCAGTAGACAGCCTTTGGTCATAAAAATCAGATGGGGACATCCTATGGCAAGCCATTAATAGGCACAATTTTTACATATCCCTTAAAAGTTAACTTGAAGCTAAAGCATGGGTTAACTTCCAATCCTGTTCAGTTCTCTGATGAGATCTTTCAAACATCAAAGATTGAAAGTGTTTTAAAGGGTGACTCACTGCATTGTATTGGTAGGAGAAATGCAGATGACAGCTAAGAAACTAAAAAGCCGTACAAATCATATTACTGAAATATATGTTAGGTGAAGGGAAGAAATAGAGTAGTGCTTCATCTGAGTATTAGAGTAACTCATCACATTGAAGATTTATGCATAGACATAAGGTTAAATGCATTACACTTTACAAATGGATGAATATACCAAAAAAACCCTCCATGGCTGGCCTCGTTACTGTACCAGCACTTAGAGTTGTTGAGCCTCAACAATCAAAGACACTCTATGGAAGTTCTTGATGTCTTGAAGTTACCCCAATGTGGAATGACTTAATAATATGATGCGCTCTGCAGAACTGTATGTTGACATTCGCATTGGTTAAAATACTTATGTAGTTTATCATTTTTTTTCCCTTTAAAGGAGCATCACACATCTACATTTAAAGTATTCAATATCTTTTTTCTTTTTTTAGAAAAGCTACAAATACACTGATTGGTTTAAAAATGATTTTGCAATATAAGTGGCACCGACTCTATTCAAAATATCCTATTGCATAGGACACGGCATTTTTCAAATATCTCTAAACTCAAACAAAGGTCGCTGGTTAGTTTTCTTCGGTCAGTTCTTCCAAGTCTATCTTGTGTAGCATTCTTAAAGATGACATAAGATGTGGCTTAAGCAAAAATAGTTTTTGTTTCTCAATCCAATAAACCATTCCTATATTTATTTCAAAATGAAGTTTTCAAACTCTAAATGAAACATTCTCTCAGGCTTTCACAGAAAGCAAACTGGTCAAGCAATGGCCATGACTCATCCCGAAGGCTGACACTGACAACAGTTCTACAAAGCACTGTATATGGTTTCAAAGTTAATCTTGAGGGGATTTGATCTTGGAAGATACAAAAAATGATAGTTTTGTTATACAGGTCTTGCTTTAACTTGTCCTTGATCACCCAGAGGAAAAGCTTAATTGCGAGGAATAAAATGCAGAGCTAGATTAGTATGATGAGCTGTAAGAGGCTTGAATCAACAGCCTCCAAGATTGCCAATTTCACCCAATGCAATTATGAAATACTGGACTATGTATACAACTACTTCCTCTCAGTTCAAACAGAAGATACTTTTTCTTTCCATACCAATATCAATTAAAAAATTTATCATGTCCACACCCTGCGCTCTGTATAACTATTATGAGGACAACAATATGCAATGTGTCAATAATTGCTAGTGTACTACTAACGTGTTTTGAAACCATAATATTGTTATTTCTTATTAAAAGTCATAAGAAAAATAAATGAAAAAAAAAAAAAAAAAAAAAGACCGAAAGGTGTCGAGAGCCCAGAGGCAGAAGGAGGATTTAGCGGAAACTCTCAGCAGTTGTGAGTGCCCCATGTATTAAAAGGGCCGCAGGTTCTTGCACCCAGGGAAGAGGTGAGGGGAACCTTGGGGTAGACCAGTGCCGACTGTGGGAAGTAGAAGCTTTGAGGATACAAAGCAACTGCCCAACTGGGAGCAGCAGAAAGGAGCGCTCTCGCTTATTCATCTAGGTATACAATGAATCAGCGAAGTCTTCTTTTTTTTTTTTTTTTTTTTGACACTGATGTTTATTATTGAATTTGTTCAATATTAGGTGATGTTTGTTGTTTTTCAGGAGCTTTTTACTGTGGATACCACAGAGCATGAGAGAAAAACAGTGTCGTCATGGAGAGTCAGTCTGGAGTTAGGTCATGTGGCCTTTGAACAACACATTAAGGAGGTCGTAATTCCACTTGTCAGCAAGGGAGATGGTTCCCAGCAACCTAATGAGGGATTCCATGCCTCTGACTTGTTGGAACTGAATTATTGCGGCAGCAGTGTAAGAGGAACAGGTGTAGAGGCAGCCCCGTTGCCGTGGTAACAGAGGGGAGCTACACTGGAGAGGCTGAGAAGGTCGGGGTGCAGAACGGGCAGCAGAAAGCACCTTGTCTGAGGGTGAGGATGTGAAGTCACACATTGGTGGCTCTGGGGTGTGGGACCCAATGGGGAGGAGGAACTGATAACAGTTTTCTGTTTCTAGTTTTTTGGTAAATGGATCGACGATTGTTTTGTTCAGCAAAAGTATTTCAGGAGAATAATTCAGGTTAGAAAATGCACTTTTCCCTCCAGTAGCAAATTTATAGAAGTCAAAAGTATAGAAAGAAATCTGCATGATTTTTATGATTTCAAGCACAGTGGACACCCATGGCATGTTTGCCTTTATTCTCTGCGTTGAACAAGGTGGGACTGAATGGTGACAATAACATAGGAAGTGGAGTGAGTGATAAATGGAGAGTTTAAGAAAAAGTAAGCAAGTAAGATCTATTTATTTGTGTGTAAATTACTCAGCCAGGCCTTTGAAAGAAGCACCTATTATAATACAGTATTTTGCTTATAGAAGGTAAGTGTTACATTAATATCTTAGGATGATGGGTAGTTACTTGAATTGAAAAAAGTGGCTGGAAAATCTGTTTTACCATGTAAGTATGTAGACTTTTAAACAATTTATAATTTTTTATTATTTTATTTTAATTTTTTGGAACCAGGGATTGAACTCAGGCCCCTGTGCTTGCCAGCAAGCGTTTACTCTACTGAGCTATCTCCCCAACCCCTAAAAACAACTCTGACTGGGAAGCCATTTTTTTTTTTTTTTCTTTTTGGGACTGTGGTTTGAACTCACGACCTTGCACGTGCCAGGCTGGCACTTGTGCCACTGAGCTGTCTCCCCAGCCCCGGTACATTTTAGACATACATAATGGTTACATTTGTCAAAGGGAATTTGTTCCTGTACACGACATATTTTGGTTTTCTCATTCTCTGCCCTTCAACCCAGCATCACCTCCTGAGTCCTTTCTTCTTTTCATTTTTTATCCTTTTTCCTTCTTTCCTTTAAAGATATAGACTTGTAAGTGACAGCTGGGATCAGTGTTCAACGGAATTGACTTCTGCTACATTGTTTCCCATTTAAAGTTTATTATTATTATTAATTTTTCTTGCCCAGTCTCTTTTATTTTATTTTCCTTCTTATTTCAGAACTTTTGTTTGTTTATTTATTTATTTAATTTTATGGCTGGCTCAGCCTGTCCTGAGGGCAGGGCTGGCGCAGTACGTGATGCCAGGGCTCGAACTGCAGTCCCTGCAGCTGCCTAAGCTTTCCTAAGCAGGTTCTTTAGACCACTGGGCCATCCTGCCAGGCCTCCTAAAGTTTATTATTATTTTCTTATTTTATGCACTGTGGGTCTCTGTTTCCTTTATGTCGCTTGGATTTAAATGATCTAGCCAACCCAGCACTTGTAACCTTTATTTTTATTTATTTATTTATTTATTTTTTGGTGGAACTGGGGATTGAACTCAGGCCCTTTCACTTGCCAGGCAAGCACTTATTCTATTGAGCCATCTCCCCAGTCCATAACTTTTATGTTGTGATAAGTGACACAGTTTGTTTTTAGTGACTGTAGTCCTGCAGAACTTAAAACTTTTACACTGCTCTTCTGGTATCTTTCTGGTTAGCTACAGTTATTCCTCCCCCACAGGAAGATTTATCTATTTCTTTATTGCCTGGTCTAGTTTCTATTCCAAACCTATTTTCAAATGTTTCCCTTTAAGTAGCTGCAGCAGTCTGGATCATCTGGCCGCAGTTACTCACCACGGCTGCAAGCTTCCATTTGAGGTTGGAGAGACACTTCCATCTTTTCCTATCTTCCTTCCTACCATAGAAATTTTTGTGAAAGGGATTCCTGGTGCTATTTCTGCCATTTGCTTACATTACATATATTTTGTTCCAAAAGGGCACACCCTCTGACTGTGGGAATCCAACTCTTGTGGGCAGAGTCCAGTTCTGCAATTATCTTCGATGAGGCCATTGGGCTGCTTGATTTCTCCAGGGAGTCGGGGCGTGGAGTGCAGCCATGCTCCCACTCTGTAGCGCTTCCAGCTGGGCTTGTTTTCCAATGTGGCACTCTATTGTAGTTATCTCACCTCTAACCTCAGATCACATGAAGCTTCTAATTCTGACTTGTTGGTGAAATCGACTTGGGAGAGACTTTAGAACAGTAATTTGGAGAGGGAAATTCTTCCTGCAGTGCTGCCTGTCAGATGCCAAGCTCCTAAAACTGAGGATTCACACGGTCACAGATACTATAGCAGACATCGCTGAGTTACGGGAAAGGGAAGAAGTTTGTTAAGCAGAGCCGGGCAACGCTTGGCCGTGTTTTTCACTGAAATCTTAAAGTTTAGCCACACTGGATCGTTTGCATACTGTGCTAATGCTGTGGATGAATGAATACCCTGGAGAGCCAAGTTTATTACAAACACATTCAATACTAAATCCCAATTTAGTATTAAGTAAAAATGCAGCACTTTTCAGAGCTAGTGCTGGAATTAAGAAGTGAAATTGAGCCTCTCACAGGACAATGTGCCGGGCAGCCATGTACAGGAAGCTTATGATGTGCTTTCTGTGGGGTATGTAGCCAGGCACCTGCACGAGCTCCTCTGCCATCGCATGGTGGGGTTTATGGGAGAGGACCTGTAAGTGCTCATACTCATATGTAAGTGGCGCACTCTGGAGCCAGCCTGCTTAAATTTGAATTTTGACTCTATAGCTTACAAGCTAGGTGGCCTTGAGCAAGCTATCCAATCATCTCTTTTTGCTTTACTTCCCTACTCGTAATATAGGATACTGAGACGTCACAGGGGTGTTCAGACGATTAACTGAGTTCATATGGGAACTGCGGTCACAGCACAGTGAATGTTGTTACTTACCCGATATTACTGGTTGGTAGCTTAGGGAGTGGGTCAGAGAGCAGGTGTTTTATTAGGGGTGAGAAACACAAGTTCGTAGACTTTCCAGCCAGGATATTTGATCACTAAGCTTTTTCTTGCCAATATTGAAGAATAACTCGTGTGTGTGTGTGTGTGTGTGTGTGTGTGTGTGTGTACTTCTGTGGACCTGGTGATTAATCCCAGGTCCTTACACACACTAGGAAAAATTCACTATAGAGTGAGACCATCATCCCAAAAAGATGTTTTTGAGAGTACTTTCAGGAATAAAAATAAGTGATGCAGAGCAAAGGGAAAGAACGGTAAACACTGGCGTTTGCCCATCACAATTTGCCTTTTTCTGACTGACAAAGTAGCAAGGGCTTTTGCTGTGCCAAAAATAGTCTCTGAGCTGGAGGGTGTATCCCTAGAAACCCGAGAAGCTATGATTTAATGAACTGATACAAAAGCACCTTTGCTTCTTAACGAGCAAAGGAACAGCAGGCCGCGCTTCACATGAGCTGTGGGGAGGGATCTGGGCTGGGATCCGCAAGGCCTCCTGGTCAGGAAGAACAGCTGTGGAAGCGTGGGTAGAAAGGTTTGCGTGTGGGGCAACGTCTGCAGGGTGGTTTAGCCTTGCCAGAGCCAGGAAAGAGTGTGTTTTGGGGAGCGATCCAAAAGTTACTGGAGACATCAGGCAGGTGGGCTTGTGCCAGGTTTGGGATGCTGCGTAGTTATGGTGAGGTTTTATTGTGAACCGAGGCTTAAGTTAACTGCACCCGACCTGCAAATGGCAAGAGCAGAGGTAAGCCAGTCCTGGGATTCTCAGGCAGCTGTTTACTAGGCCAAGGGATGGATTTTATTTCAATGCTAGGGCCTGTGAGAAACCATCATAAAGTCCATGTGTTTAATGTACTAATAATTCAGTAGAGGGACCAAACGGATGATCTATGCATGAAATAAATTGCCTTTGTTTCACTTCACCTTTTCTTTTTTCACTTGAATTCCCCTATGTCTATGTTTTATGATTAACGTATAAATCAGCCTAATTGCTGGCTGGGGACATGAGCAGGGTGAGCAGGAAGAGGGTGTGTTGGATTTATTGGAATCTTTTTTTTTAGTATGCGGTGCTATTCAGTTTTCACAGAAAAAATCGGGATGGGTAGACGGGCTTGATTCACTATATGATGAGCTGAATAATCTTAGCAAGCTGAAAGAAAACAGCTCAAACCGAAGCTGTAGTTTAAACTGCTGCAAGTTCAGCTCAGTCACTGCAAGGTTTCATCACGGGTTACCTTCTGATCTGTCAGCGTTCTCTTCGACATCAGTCTAGGGCTTGCTTTGCCATGGGAAATTTTCAGTGTCTTAATTTCTAATATCCATGTCTACCTGATTCTGTCCTTGGGTTCATTTGGCTTTATTTTATTGTCTTCTATTTTCATCTTAAATTCCGTTTCATGCTTTTCTTTTTCGAATGGTTGCATTCTTTCAGTTGTCAAATGGTACACCCAAACATCCTTGTTTTAAAGTCTTAGGCTGACTCAGAAAACTGATTCCAGCTAGAGAGAATTCCTGCTAGCTTTTTATTTGTTCATTTTTTATGTCCTTAACATTAATTTTTAAACTGTCTTTTGGATTGCTTACTCAATTCATGTGGTGCTTACCCAGTTTTACTGTGCCTGCCTGTCTGCCTGCCTGCCTGCCTGACTGCGTGCCGGCCTGCCTGCCTTCCTATCTGCCTG